>VXAA01002119.1:721644-732038 GCA_013399115.1 Anseranas semipalmata
TTCCAGCACCCATTTAAATTTGCAATTAAGAAAAAAAAAAAAAAAAAAAAAAAAAAACAACTTTGGACACTCCTTAGTCAGTTTTACAAGGTGAGAGAATGATACACAATGGCACATACATATTTCTCTACCACCATGCAATAACTCATTGGAAATCCACTGTTTTTTTTTTTTTTTTTCTTGTTTGTACCCTTATAGGGTCTGTGAATAATAAGAAATGGTGAAGCATAATGGTATTACTGAACTAACATGTGTATACCAGGACTACAGAAAAAAATCTTAGCTAAACAAAGAAAAACTTTATTAGGTTTTCAGTAAGGTCGGTTTTTCCACATCTTTCTAGTGGGCTATGTAATATATTGCTTGGGCAAAGAGAGGAAATCATTCCAGCCCCCCAAGGTCAGTAATGATAGACATCAGTTTCTCATCATGCCATTTCTGGTTTATCTCCATCTCTGTCCAATCACATAGCAGCATGACTTTTTTATACCAGTTATGGGGGTAAGTTACACATTTGAGAAGGACTTTCCTTGTTATTGACATGGCAAAACTCTCTCAGAAATCTAGCGTATGATCACAAGTACTATGGTCACAAATTGCCCACAAATCTTGGAGGTCTTCATTTGTAGTTAGCCTGGAGCTTAGACAACAGTTTGCAACATGGTCTTCCTGATGCTTGGAAAAATCACAGTCACTTAGTCTCAGTAATTGCATTTGTAAGGAAAGGTTGATTGTATTCACCTAGCAGCTTCAGGAGTGTCGTGACAACTGGTTGTTCAGCGTTTACAAAAGGATCTGATAATGAGATATGCTTCAGGCTGCTTGTGTCCTGTTCATAAAGCATCAGATTATCTTAATATAGAATTAAAAGGCTGCTTGTCTCCAGGGACTATTCCCCCTAAATGTAATACATACCTGTAAAATGAATGCCCAGAAAGCACAGTGACACTCTGTGGTTTGCATAACTGCCTTGAAAGCACATGGTTCCCCCCTAGTGAGAAAAAAAAAGGCTCTCAGTAGGCAGAACTAGGTAGAGGTGTCATACATTTTCCCTACTCCTTGGCATCTCCTATCTCTTGTGTTTTATCTTCAGAAGTACTCAGAGGCTGCGGCTGGGGTCTTCTGGATACAAAATTCATCAGCCTTTGCTATTCTCAGTTCAGAGACTCTACCCTTGAGGAGGGCTGTGCTAACATACTTGACATTACAGGCCCCATGTCAAACCAAACTTTGTTAACATGGGAAAAATGTGTTCAAACCATTTACCTCCTCCTGAAACCATTTAGAGCCACATGGAGGGGGTTTCTCGAAAAAAATCCCACACCATTTCTTAATATGTATACATATCTTTGTATTTATATATTTATATATATACAATTATTAGCAATCCTCTTAAGAACTGCACAGAAGGAAAGCCTAACTTTTATAATGAAGTAAGTAACATACACTTGTGTGACAGATAGTTTATTTTCACTAAGTGAGTCTGAGATAGAGGGGAAAAAAAAAAAAAGCAAAAATCCCGTAGGGTATAAACTGCTCCTGGGTTTCAAACTCAAGCCAAGATATAATATTTAAGGCTGGTGCTTCTCAAGGGCTTCCAAAGAACATACAAGATAGAAAATGAAATATGCAGTCAAATCTTGACAGGTTTATTCAACAAAAACAGTTACTTAGCTGCAGTGATGAGGCTGTGGTCCATAGCAAGGAAGATCTTGCTGGAATTCTGCAAGGGAATGAAACTGAAGCAGCTGGAGAAGAGAAATCGTCTGTCCTGATAGGTTACTTTCTGTGTCTCTGTTGCACCCTCCCTATAAACTTGTGTTATTTTTTTCCTACATTCATTCCCCCTTCCCAAAACAGTACAAGCAGATCCTTTTTGTGTCCCCTTTACCTCCATATGATTTTATCACTAAAAGCTCCTTCAGGCCAACTTTTCCACTACCTTCAGCTCCTTCCCAGGTCTTCTACCTTTATTTATTGCAGCAGCTGAGCAGAAAGCAGTGTGTTTTGTGGCTTTTTCAGAAACCATACATAAATCTCTGTTTACGTCACCACCTACATTGGTGCTAGTTGGCCAACTGTTTCTCCAAAATCCCTTCAGAGCAAACAAACCAAGTGGCAATGACTGCCTTTCCATTAGTAGCAGCATTAATGTGGCCACTTCTCTACCTCCTTAACAGATTTATGCTAAATATGGGCAGCTTTGAGATCTCTTTCACTACGTTTGTTTGAAACAGATTGAGGAAAACTCATGGGCAGGCAGATAGACAGCAGTTCATGTAAGTCTTGTTTCCTTAGGAACCAGACTGAAAGCAAATTAGAAATGTTTAAAAAAATCTTCTTGCTTCTGCTTTGTGGTTAACAGATCTGGATTTAATGTCATTGTTGCTAAGGGTCCATTGTTATGGTATATTTCATACTATGGTAATTTCATAATAATGGTATCAAAGAGGGTTAGTGCCAAGAGCTAAGACATAGGTCTGTTGTCACATCAACTTCCATGTAATCCAAGAGATATGATGCTGTGTTCTAATTAAAACTGACTTCAAACCCCTCAGTCTCAAATTAATGTGCTTAACTGACAAGAAAGGGGAGAAAGGGGAGAAAAAATAACATCTCCCAAAGGAAATTATTTCAAATTTTCTGTCTGATGAGAGATATACTTGCTGTCTATGAATATGTGAGAATCATAGAATCACGGAATGGCTTGGGTTGGAAGGGACATTAAAGATCACCCAGTTCCAACCCCCCTGCCATGAACAGGGACACCTCCCACCAGACCAGGTTCCTCACAGCCCCATCCAACCTGGCCTTGAACACCTCCAGGGATAGGGCAACCCCAGCTTTTCTGGGTAGCCTGTTCCAGTGCCTCACCACCCTCACAGTGAAGAATTTCTTCCTGATGTCTAATCTAAACCTCTACCCTCTTTTACTTTAAAGCAGTTACCCCTTGTCCTATCACTACACTGTCTAATAAGGAGTGCCTCCCTATCTTTCCTGTAAACCCCCTTTAGGTACTGGAAGGCTGCTATAATGCCTCCCCAGAGCCTTCTCTTCTCCAGACTGAACAACCCCAACTTTCTGAGGCTGTCTTCATAGGAGAGGTGCCCCAGCCCTCTGATTGTCCTCATGGCACTCCTCTGGACCCTCTCTAACAGGTCCATGTTCTTCTTATGTTGGGGGCCCCAGAGCTGAACGCAAAATTCCAGGTGGGGTCTCACGAGAGCAGAGCAGAGAGGGACAATCAGCTCCTTCAAACTGCTAGCCATACTTCTTTAGACGCAGCCCAGGATACAGTTGGGTTTCTGGAGAAGGAAAACACCAGAAGAGAAATTTAATCTAGAATATGCTACTTAAGCAATGACATATAGGTATGAACTGACAATGAATGCCTGTAACCTGGTTTTTCAAAGATTTCTAATTGACAGATGAATGAGGTAATGAAGGATTAGAACTGCAAAGGAGAAAAAAAAAAAAAAAAAAAACTAGTAAATGAAGATCAATGAACACAGAGCAAAGACAAAATGCAGTTGCAAAACAAAGATCTGTGCCTGATGGCCTAGCAGTGCCTTCCATCCTGAACTCTTGGGTACTGCTGTCATCCTGACTCCTCTGCCTGACTTGAATGCTGAAGGTGCAATTAGCTGGCAAGTGTCGCTTGTGAGTCACGCCATGCAGAACTACCCCTTTGTGGGAAGACTGACGTGTGAAAAGGATCACAAGGTTGCCTAACGTAAGTGGTCGGTGCCACGAAGTGTCATCTCTGCCATGCTCACAGGGCCCTCATTTGTGGTCCTAAGTGTGATCCCCTGCTGCTGCTCAGGATGTGTTCTAATTACAGTGTTGGCTGTGGTTTCCAGCCTGCTCCCAGTTTCCTACCAAACACTCCTCTCTGAATCCACTGTCAGTCCTTGTCTGATGCCAGCTCCTTCCTAACCCTTGTCCCAGGAAGCCCCTGTGCTGGCAAGGACTCTCTCAGACTTTCTAGCAGAATTATCTACATGGCCCTCTCTTCCTCTGAAAGTCAAAAAGGAAATAGGTACTCAGATTTCATGGTGATGAAAACCACTATAAAACCCCTAGAAAGGAAGGGGAACTACTAAACCAGCCAGTCTGTTTTTTACCAGCCCTCAAAAAAACTAAAATGACATCTACATCATGAACCTAAAATAGAGGACCATGAAAATTGGGTCTCTGCCTTAATTCTGGATGGCCTGTTCTAAATCAGTAAAAGTCGATTTGTAGGTCACACGCGACTAGACCTTAGACATTGTACTCCATGATTGCTTGTCTTGCAAAGCAACAGCACAGACCAGCACAACCCTTTTAAAGGCTCTGTTCCTCATCAGGATTTAATTATAAAAAATCTGTATGCTGCAGAAATTTGTGGTCTGGGAATCAGTGGTACAGGGTTATTATGTAAAAGGATACCAGCCTGCCTCTCAGACACATAATTCTGACCCTTTTCTCTGCTCTAGCACTCTCCTGGAGCAACTGCTGGCATAGAAGAAATAAGTCACTGCTGTGCAGCTCCATGAATCCAAATGCTACAGTACGTAGGAAAGAGCAATAGCATAATTTTCCTTTTCGAGGAAGAAGTTCAGTCGTGTATACTAGGTTAAGCTAGGACACTCAGCATATCTAGAAGTCCTTTTATATGTGCAGTAGTCTGTATCTCTCAGTGTTTGTATCTAGCTGGTAGTTATTATTCTTTGTTTGCTTGTTTTTTCTTCTAAGTGAGCATTAGCTTTTGAAATGCACACAGACTTCTACTTCACATGTACAAGTGGTCAGTGTTTGCACTATACTTCTCCTACTTCTTTGCATTTCACATGCTAACAAGGTTCAGACACTAAGTGCTTGGATAAGAACCCTCCAAAGAAACTGTGTGTGTGCACAAAAGCTTATGTTGGCAGTTTAGGCCCGGACTCAGGAAGACATCTTGGTTCAGGACAACACGTAGGCACATACTTCAGTCTACTAAAACCTGGAACCTAATTAGAACACACTCCTTTTTTTTGAGCCAGCAGTGAATCAATGTAAAAACCAAGTCACAAGTGCCTGGCTCTTCCATGGCTTTGAATGCTGAGCTAGATAGGAAGGAGAGATGAAAACCATGGAAATGAGTGATAATATTATACATTTTTACTGCACCTCAGAACTCATGCCAAAAATCTGGGCCACATAATGTTGGTTGCATGAAGAAGTGAGACCTTGTAGTAGTCAGTTTACAAAGCCTTGTCTATATGAAGAGAGATATTTTTAAGAAAACATTGATTATGCATTTTAAACAAATACATTAAACATGCTTTGGTACCTATTAAGGACTCAAAGGAAAAGTAATCTGCAATGTTAGTAATATGACATTGCTTATATCCCTTCTTTATGGATAATAAATACGGCTCTGAAATCACAATAGAAAAGGTACAAATGCAAAAGTTCCCTTAAATAACGTTTGTTTTACAAAGTTGATGTATATAAAAATTACTATCTCACTGTATGACAAATCTGCCACCTCGTTCTATTTGGAGCATGTCTGCTGCTACCAAGGGACAAAGGGAAGATTAGTCTTTTTCTTTTTCTTAGCAGTAGGGAGCTAATGAATTCCCCTGAGAAGTGGAATTGTATTCTGACCACTGTAACAACAAGAATCAGTAGAAGAAGAAGGAAAGACCAGAATGAGAACACAAACAAAATGCTGACACCTAAATTGTGGACAGCAGAGTCCCTTTCAGTTGTCTTGCAGGTTTGCACGTGCTAATACAATAAGGCAAGTGGAGAGTCTGTAAACACCCTGCTGTGCAAGATAAGATATACTGTGACTGCTGTATCTTCCATACCAGTGATGATATCAGTGCCAGCAGAAATGTTGGTCTTGGTTTGGTTTGGAGAGAAGGGTTGTGTCAGCAGTCCTGGCAGTTCTGCCACTTTTGACTTGAAAAGTGATAATGTCTAAATGAGATAAAAGCTTGAGAAAGCCTTTGATATGGAGTCCCACCAGCCATCTCCCCACCAACATTTTGAGGATATAAGCCCGTGCTAAACCCCAAAGTTTTAGTATCTTTAAGTGAAATTAGTGTCTCCAAGGAGCCCAGGGACCTGGCTCTGCCTTGCACACAGGGAGCTTTTAGAAGAGCTTTAGGAAATTGTGAAATTAGGCGTGACTTTGCATTTTCCAAAGGCTGCCATTTCTTTGTCTTCCCCCTCCATTGGTGCCTAACAGGGCAAATAGCCCTCCCTGGAGGATGCACTCACATAACAGTCATTTTTGAAAATTAAAATGTTCCCCTTTGGGCTTAAGATGAATCTGATTTAATTCAATATAAAACTGCATTGGCTTTATGGGCTTTGGTCCAGAGCTTCCGAGGGTGATTTGATGTGCCTGGCACATGGGGGCCTCTGAAGGGCTCCACACACGCTTCGCTGTGCTCGGCTCCCTGACAGTCCTGCCCAGTGCCATTGTTAAAGGAAAGAGAAAACGTCTTTGTTCGCGTGTTGTTTGTAGGCACTGATAGCCAGAGCCTCTGAAACAGGAGACTGGTGGTGAGCTAAATGCAGGCAGGCAGCAGCACGAGCACAGGGGAGGAGGGGTCGTGCTCGCAGGAGCTGCTTGAGACACGAGATGAAGTTCGGCAGAAATTAGCCCGTGTATCGATTATTTTAAAGAGCACAATGCGGTTGCTTTCATTTGTTTTGCCAATGCAAAGGAGTGGCTTTGGATTGCTGTGGTATAGACCTGGATACCTAGTCACGTGGAAAATACTCACAGATAATAATGTCAAGGACATAAGCCTTGTCTGAGGTCAAACTTTTACAGCAGCAGGAACAAGAAGGGTTTAGAGATGTTGAATCTTTACTGCTCATTTTCTCTTTGAGCCCATCAGCTTCCTGTTTCCATTCTAGCTTTTTCTGCTGCTTTAACATGATAAAGCTGCAGAACAATTCCCTGTATCTATATATTTTTAAAGATGGATACTTTTAGTTCTTTACACATAACATCTTGAATTAAATTGTACTTCAGGTACTTGAACATTGCATAACTTCTCTTTTAGTAACTAATAAGAACTGCTTGCTGAGTGGGTCAGTCTTTATGTTTTTTGTCTCAATTTTTTCCAACCTGACTTTTTGTAGCTCAGAAGACCTACAGATGTTGCTCACGAGGCCTCTCAACAGGGCAGCTGGATCAGCTCCTGTCCCTGCCCATATCTGCACCGGGACACATGGGTTCTCTGGGCTTTGAATGGCTCTGCCTTACTTGTGAAAGCTTCTGGCTGCTAAAGCCTGGTCCCACTGATCTCAATGAGACCAGTGAAGGTTTCAGTACAGGTCTTCCAGATCCTGAGCACAGCTCTAGTGGAACTGTTATCTAAATGTAATATCTTGATCTGCTTTCTTCTGTATATACTTACGCTTGCATCAAATCTTTCATTTTTTTCTTTCTGGATGTTTTCAATATTTATTTTTGAAATTCCATTTTTACTTGAATGTTTTGATTTATAAGCTCAAAATATTGACGTATCTTTATATATGTGTACATATAGTATACAGAGAGTGATAAATGCATAAGTTTCCATAATTTTGTTTTTGATGGGAAAGAATGCAAGAAGGAGGAAGATTTTATATCAACAAGCTGAAAATTTTTACAGTGCTCTGCAGGCTTTGGACATCTCATATGTTCATGCTAAAAAAAATATTCTGAGTCTAAATATATATTTGGAGCAAATAATTCTGAAATTACAGTTCTGTGGGGTTTGTAAAGTTATTTATCCTTTGTAGCAGTTTTATCAGCGTGGCCAGTCTTGTTAATGTGCTAGCATCACCAATAATTCCAGTACAAGGTCTTAAAGTATCTTTTTTAATACAGATGCATGAAGGCCAGCCAGTAGAGGGGGCACAAAAGCCAAACCACTGGTTTGGTTATGTACCGAAGACAGGCATTTTACCTTAAGTGTGTCAGTCTGTGTGTGTGTGTGCGCAAAGACTAGAGGAGAAGCAATCTTTTTCATATTCTTTAATTTGCTTTTATTAATTTACCCTTAACGAAAACGTGTTCTGTCTTAATTACAGACAAATACTGTTGGGGACTGTGTTTCATTAAATACGTTGAGAGAAAATATATTTGCAGAGATTATATAGCATTGACCATCTGATGATTTGTATCGTGTTTATATTTTTCCATTAACAGAATTAGTCACTTGGGAAAAGTTATGGAAAAATGTTTCTAGAGATTGTCTGCTTCCATGCTGTGTTGAAGAGGATAGAAGGGATCTCAAATATTTAAGGAGGTCTAGGCTCCTGAATGACAGAATACCATGAGTTTCTGAGTTGGAATTTAGGGAATGGCCAGCTCCAGAATCTGCACCCCTTCCAGTAGTAAAAAATTTCTTTCTCCAGTGGTCTGCAATGTCCCCAAAGTGCAGTGTGGCACCAGGGCTGAAACCATCCCTACATTAATGCAGGCAGGTGCTATAGCTGTTCAAATCCAGCAGGGAATCTAGCAGGAAGCACCAACAGCAGTGAAGGAGAAATGTGGAGCATTTGCAGTGCATAGAGACCAGTGCTGAAAAGCCCAGACAAAACCGGGGCATGCAGCGGAGCAGTGGGGTATGACACAGAGCCTGCCCTGAATTGTGCAGGATCCGCTCCTTGGTGTGACTTGGGGTCAGTCAAGTCCAGTTAAAAAGAAAGGCCTTTCAGACCCCAGTTTGCACCACAGAAAACAGTGCTGGGGACGTGGGTGTCCCAGAAGCCACGGGAATGGGCACAAGCAGACCAAACCATCAGCAGCCGCAGCAGCTGGGTGGGACAAGGACGGCTGCTGGAGAGCAGAGAACAAAAGTAAAGCAGATGCCCAGAAGCCAGACATGCAGAGAGGTCAGGAGGGGACAGATAAAGGATTGCACTACTTAAGAGGAAGAGAGAGACACTTGGAGGACAAGCAGGAACACCAACCACTGAGAGCAAATCCACACAAGCACTCAGACAGACAGACTGCTCCACAGCAAAGCAAAGGGAGGAGGATTAAAGCGGTTAAGATTGAAGAAACATCTAACACAAGAGTTCCTTGAGAAGAACCAAAAAACAAATAGGTGAGGAATACAAGGGCAAAGGGGGAACAGAGCATTCTTTCAGAAATAGCACTTCACTGTGTACCTTAAGAGCCCCATGTGCCCACGGAAGAGCCACAGATGGCGATCATTAAAGCCTGCTTACCCAGGACTCAGCAGGTAGAGGCCCATCGGAAGTCCTTCTGTAATCCTGCATGAGAATTAAGCTTTGAACAGCAAACTTTGGGTCCATGTAAGGATCCAAACTTCCTTAAGAGAAGAAAAGAGTGTTTCTGTCCATATTTTGATTTTGGCCTATCTCTGTTCCTGCCAAATTCCCATTTACTTCAATAGATGCTTTGCTTGAGCGAATCATTAGGTAAGGACTGGGCCTGAGGCTGTAAATATCATAATATGTGAGTCTGCAAGGGACATACCGTTTCTCAATGTTTTCAAGAACTGTAATGGCGGTCTTAGAGTACATTTACATTATGTAGCATTTGATGGTGATGTTAGCTTTCAATGTTAGTGACAGCAGATGAAAGTTTCTTGTGAGTTTTTTTGATAGGCAACTAGCTCAGCACTTTACAAATGCAAAGATTTTCCTCTCTGGAACACACCACAGACTGGATTTACTACTAATGTGAGTTTACTGTAAAAGTAATCTTTTACAGCAGAACTAAGAAGTAGGGCTCATTGAGGCATTAGTGCCACCACTTTTGCAGTGCTACCAACACTACAGATATTAGTAGCTTTTATGATATTTAGTTCATTTTTAAATACCTGGTTACAGAGGTCGTTTGAACATGAGACAATTTCAGATTTCCATCTCTTTTTAAAAGTAAGTAGTTAGCTCTCAGGCCTGTGAAAAATAAATTGGAAACATAACCCTGGCATGATCCTGAAAGTTCAAGAGCTAGCTGTTGAGTAAAAAATTGTTTTTAAGGGCTTCCATATGACTTTTCATATGACTTTTTCATATGTTGTATTAGCAATACTGCCACTGATTGTTTCCAACAGCTTTCTATGGGCCCATGCTGCTCCATCTCCTTCTCAGGCTGTAGAGCTAGCGGACACCAGCTGAAGGCCTCTCCTTAGACTCTTTATTGAGCAGTGTGGCACATGGACAAAGAGATACTGCAGTTACAAGCACATAAAAGAGAAAAGAGAACTCCAAGGAGGAGAAGGTGATCTGGAACAGGGTGAACAGCCCAATCACAATTTAACCAATCATGTAGCAAAGACCCCTGTCCATAGAGACATTGGTTAAACAGAATGCCATACAGATGGCTCCTCTGCATAACTTCAACAGACTCTTTCCATCCAGTGGGGGAAAGCCTATTCTTC
>VXAA01002119.1:733566-762405 GCA_013399115.1 Anseranas semipalmata
CCGGGCACCCCACGCTTCCCGGCCGCTGCGGTCGGTGCCCCTGGCAGGGACGCGCGGGGCGGCTGGGTCAGGCAGCTGCCGCGTGAGTTTGGCCGTGCCCGGCTTTTTAATGAGCGTTTCCTCGGAAGCCTTGCTCCGTCGCAGGTAGTCACTGCAGCGCGGGGCTTAGCACTCTGAGAAAACGCAGATCAAAACAAAAACAAAAGATAAAATAAAGGGGTTCACTGCTGCGAACCTCGGTTTAGAGACGATTGGGGGTAAAAAGGGAAAAAGCATAGTTAACAATGGCAGTTTTAAAAGGTCAGGCTTGCGTAAGTAGTTTGAAGTCTGGAGAAGATGTTTTGATGTAGGTGATTTTTGTTCTGAGTTTTAATAACGTGCAGTAAATCTTGCCTTTTTATATGTCCGCAGGGCTCTTGTCATTTCCCCAGAGGTCTGTGTGTGTGAATCCAAGGGTGCCATGTTGTGTTCTTTACACACCCAGAACTCCCACCGAATTAATTTAATAATTTGTTTCAAGTTAACAGCAGGATTATGATCATTTTCTTTAATCAGCTTTCAGTAAGACTATACAAGAAAATCCCCCTGGAACCGTTGGGATCTTTGTATATGCAAAGAATGTAAAAGGAAACCAGTACTTTGTATGACCTTGTTTTATCTAACTTTACTTTCAGTAATGTCCTTTTATGTATTTTTTTTTTTTCACGAGCGAAACTTACAATCCTGCAGGCGTTTCTCTATGTATTTGGCTTTACTTCTGTGGCTGGTCCCTGTGGGAGGCATCTTCTGCTGTTCCAGGGGAGCATTGCCTCTGTAGCCGGGGGAAACACAGACATCTCGCTCTGGATGCTCTTGTGCTCTTGCTGCTGTGGTCCCATTGCACCCTCTCCCTTGCGCCAGTTCATCTGACCCTGTGCAAAGCCAGCTCGGGGGGCTGATGTAGCAAAACCCTAACCCCACAATCCCCGCAGGAGTTTGCTGCTGCTTCAGCTTCCCAGGGGAGGGTCTGTGAGTGCTGCCGAGCCTGGTGCCACGGGGAGAGAGCAGGGAGGGGAGGACCACCCTCATCACTGCGCCGTCAGTGATGGTCGGGTGAGGGTAGTGGGGCTGAAAGTGCAGTGCTGGGGTATCGCTGTGCTTTGAGTGGTTTAAACTGGCATAACCTGGTGTCAGCCTGGCAGCTCATGCCTACCTCTGCCTCCTTTCCCCATTCATACCAGCATGAACACTTGTGCTGCCCTGCGGTGAACTGGGTTGAGGCACTGAGCAAAAAAAAAACAAAACAAAAAAAACCAACCCAGATTTAATTTTAACCTGGATCGTTTCCATGATTTGGTTCACTGGGGGGTAAGAGAAGAGGGAAAAGGGTGTGGGGAAGGTAGGGCTGTTTTTTTAAGCAGGCAAAACTTGATATCGCTGCCAAAACTGCCTGTGGAGCTGCAGGGTGGCTGGCTGTAGGTGCTCTGAGCAGCTGCCCCCCTCCCTGCCTCCCTTGGGAGCCTCTCCAGTGGTTCTGCATGTAGCCTGGGGAGCCTGGCCTCCCTGGCTAAAAATGAGCCTTCGTAAATGACTCCATTAAGCATAATGGAGTAGTTTGTAACAGAAAAATTAAGCGAGTGCACAAGCGTTTGCATACTCGTTGCTTTGGACAACAGTAAACACCACAGATAGCAGAGCAGAGTGTGCAGTGTTTTATAAAAAGCCTGCTGTTTGTAAGCTTTTACAGGTCCTTGCTGTTCTTTGCAGTGTGTCTGTCTAGAACTTGGAGCAGAGGGTGAGCTAGAAGTTTTACAGGCTCTCATGACACTTGTAATAAGTAATGATCACATGGGCTCGTGACAGCAATGGGTGCAGGTCCACCGGCTGAAAAAAGCTGCATATGTTTCTCAGTCCTGGAGCTGTCTGAAAAGTAGAAGCTGGTTCCCAGCATAAGGCCACAAAGCCCTTGCTCCTGCTCGAGGTGGGGAATATGGCCTTTCCCTTCCTGGCTGCTCCCATCCTACTTACTGCAGTCCCTTGAAAAGCTGTCAAAAGGTGTTCATCAGTGAACATCAGGTCCCGGGGAGCATTCCTGCTGTCTCATGTTACATCTCTACTGTACATATTCTGATGATTTAGATGCAATAGCTGTTGCTACAATTGCAAATCATAATTAGTTCTTATTACTTGTTAGCTCCCAAAGGGAAATAGAGGCTGTGTGTTTGCATACAGAGTTTAGCAATATTGAATTATGGCATCTAGGTGTTCTTACCCTTGTGTCATGGTGCAGCTCTTCATGGCACTTACCGTGAAATGGTTGAAGAACTGTTTGTATGTATTCTAGTTTCAGATGTGCATCAAAAATCTGCATTGATTAGCCAGATCCGAGCTCTTCCATGCTCAGTTGATGATGTTACCACCAAACACTTGTACTTCAGTCTACTGCTGAAGACCACACTGAATCGCCTTCAGTGAGATGCTTGCAGAGGGTGATGTGGATGCCCAGGCTTCAGTCCTTCCCGCTAGCTGTTGTTGAGCTCCCTAAGCTGTCTGCTTGCCTTTGCAGTGACAAATTCAACTCAGATCTTATGTCTGATAGCACATAGACACATCAGTAAAGATCTTTCATGGTGCTATGAAACATCTTTACAGATTGACAGGGTTGCCCCGCCACTTAGAGACAAAGGTGAGATTTTGCTAGTGCCAAAGTGAAGTGCATTGCTTCTGTTAATGGGAGGATAATAATACGATAATAATGGAATAGAAAAGTTGCCAGTGTTCCTGTGCATACTGTCAAATTCTCTGTGGGATTATTTTTTCCTCTGTAAACTAAATTGCAGCCACTCAAAGTAATGCACTGGAAAAGTTTGGACAAATGCTACCAATGCGATTATATAATACAATAGCTAAGGAATTTATTATGAAGCCTGTTCTTGACTCAAAGAGGAATGATTTTCCCTGGTGGATTGTGGATAGTTTATAGTTTCCTCTCCTCTCCCCAAAGCATATGTACGGTATTGTGTAACCGCAGAAGTATATGCTTATTCCTCTTCGGCAAATGGTTTGTGAGGCCTTGAACAGCAATTGTAAAGCTTGCAGTTCGTTGCTTGGGACAGCATAGCTGAAAATAGTTTTATTGTCAGGGCAATTAAAATATGAGCACTTATGTGAGTTTTGTTTCTTTTTCTTGTGGGCCATGATTAAATGTTAGTGTCTGGATTTAGAAGTGCTCCTACTGCCTATAGACTTTGTGATAACAATTTAATAGGTACTCTTATTTCCTCCTTTCTATCCTTAGCATTTTCAATTTCTTTGTTTATCTTAAAATCAATTATTTGAAAAAGAGTAATAAAATAAGAGTAATAAAAAGACTGCATGTGGTTTTGTTTTATCATATTTACCGCTGAATCAAATATGCTATGATATGCGGTTTGCAACGTAAATAGGTGATATTAAGGAGCCTTAAAACTTTTGAGATTGTGGGGAAGATCACAGCAAAGGAAGCAAGTTCGCTTTGCATTAGATGTAATTCTAATCACTCATCTTTAATTTTTCATTCCTTTCATGCTTTGTCTTTTTTTTGGTGTGTGTAGGGTTTCTTATTATTAGGATACGTGTGCTTATATCCCAAACACCGGGGAAGTGTGTTTTCCTGCAAACAAAAGTGGTGAAATTCCAGGGGATGAAGGGTGAGAATGAAAACCCTCACCAGGTGCTTACCTGGTGGGCAGACAGTGGCTTCTCTGTTGTGGGCACCTGGTATCGTGCTGTTGGTGCTGGCTCAGCACGCGTCTGGGCACAGCACCATCTAGCAGCCTTGCTCCTCATTGCTCGTGAGTGCCTGTAAACTGTATGGGGTTTTGGAGGGGTGAGCTTGCTAAGGTGTGCTTTGTTTTGGCTTACTCTGGGGCTTTGTTTTTATCTTATGGTTCTCAATCACTTTAGCCTGATGCAACCGAGCTCCGGTGGCCCACCCGTGACGTGTGTTACTGCCGTCACTGCCTAAGTGCTGGGAGAAGGCACCAGAAGGCCTCACGGCTGTCTTGCTGCCTAGTTGTGCTGCGTAGCTTGCTGATGTGGTTTCGTCCTGGCCAGCCTGCATCTTAATGGAGTTCTTCAGCCACGTTAACTGATTGTGATAACTTTTGCCTGTCTAGACAGGGCCTTACTGTGTCTGATTAGATCCCGGCCTTGTGGCGTGCATCACTGCCTGTTTCTTATAAATGCAGAAAAGGAGGGAAAAAAAAAAAGTACATGAATACATGTTAATAGTGCATAGTCTGTTTTTTCTTTTTTTTTTTTTGCTTTGCAATGTTAGTATAAAATGTTTATAGATGTTTAGTTTTTGCCTGAAGGAAAACAGTTTCAGTCAAATGTCTCTGGGATGCAGTTTAGAAATGAACTTATCTTCAGTTAGGAATGAGAACACATGATGAGCTCTCCTCGAGGATATTAGTTGGGACTCCACTGAAGTCACTTGTAGAAGTTTGTCGCTCGCTCGAGTCAGCAACTTTTTCTTGTATGTATAAAGAAATTAATTCCTGTGAATCATTAATGGAAATTAAAAGCCAGAAAACTTAAAAATCTGTTGTTCTTGCAGCTTATTTTTCTTCCTTACAGCTTTTTGGAAATGAAATAAGTTGAATTTAGCTTTGCCACTCTCAAATATTTAAGCAGTGTAGAGGAGAGATTATGTAAAAACAGCTTGCTGCTTTAGTAATAAAAAGGAAATCTCTTTATTGGTATTAGGTTTTAGAGAAATCAATCTTTGCGAAGTATAGAATTTGTGATAAATTTAAGATAGTTTTAGGGTCTGTCTTGTCTTTCCTCCCTTTCTTTCCTCAGAAAAAGAGAGATTCAGATTATAAAGGCTTAGAAAAACCATCTTAGGCGAAGAATTTACTTATGGTTTTGATTCTAATAGCAAGTCAGGAAGTAGTACAAATGTGCATGCTTTTCAGTAGTCCGTATTAATATTTTAAACTCAGTATCATGGTAACAACTGCTTCTGTTTTCATTATACTGTTAGGATGGATTTAGGCTTGGAGAAAGGGAAGACATCAAAGAAATTAGTGGACCCTTTTGGTGTCTGGCAGGAATGGGAAGTAAGACTACATTCTTGGGAGCTGGGAAAAGCAATTGAAACTTAGCTTTTGTGCGGTGCCTGCCCAAAGGAAATTCCTACTTTATAGCAAGAGAGTGGCCAAGGACTAGAGCATATTATTCTAATTAAATCGTATAAATTGCATCACCACCATCCTAAAGGCAGTGCGTATCTTATCTAGTGTAAAAATGAGAGTTATAGATGTGTTCAGCGGGGACACTGTGAAGAGTTTAGATACGTGCTAAAATGTCTGTTTCAGTTGATGCTATAAAGTTTAAATTGCTTACTTGTTTTCATATTAGTCACTTGAAAATGCTCTTAAAATTGTCTCTCTTCAGAGATAGGAGGCATGCTTGTGTGCATTAACCATATACAGAATTAGTGTCCTTTACACAGCACCACAAAAGTAATAAGGTAGCTTTTAGAAGGAAACACTAAATGCAGCTCTCCAGAAATTGGACATTCACCTCTCATTCTAGTTCAAGAAACAAGTCTACTGCAGAAAGACTGAGTCCTGGATCTGGTGCTGCCATTGTGCAGCTGTGCTCTTGTTGCAGAGCGTTTCTTTAGGTCAGTTGGTGCAAGGCTGGTCTTGACCATAGACGCAACCTGCCCATAGTTAGAGAGAATGACGTCTTTAACGTGATAGTGGTACCAGTAATTAGGGTATAGTTGTTGTGATTTCTAGTAGAACTATATCACAACTTTAGTGTGTGATATTTGGCAGTGTCAACTCTCTATAATTAACCTGTGTGATCATTGTCTATTTGACAGCAGAAAGAAGAGAAACTTGAACCATTAAGATACCATTGTTTGGAACACAAAGCTTGTTAAGTAATTATAAGCTTTCAAGCTTTACCAACTGACTGCAAGGCATCTTATTTGAAAAAAAGAAACTGTTAAAATCATTATTTTTTTTTCCTGTGGTTTCAAACCAACAGGAATGTTTTATTTGAACTAAAATATTTTGTGTTATCTTCCCCTTTATCAGATTTTGAGGGGGAAAATATTTGCTTAAAGATGTTAAAGTTTTCAGGTAAGTAACTCATTACTTAGTTTCAGGCGTTTCAGTCTAAAATAATTATGTTGAAACCATCAATGACTGTGTTGCATTGACGTGGTCCAAATGTTAGCTTTCAAAATTCTTTTCATGGTGGTACACGGGATCTTATTAATTTGGTCCTCGCACTTCTGCTCAAGATGCGTGCATCTCGATGCGTGCAGTCTTGAGTTCACCTCCACCCTGCTGCTCGCCAGCAGGCGTGATCAGATACAGTTCGAATGGATTCTGCTTCCATGAGCTCTTATTTCCTCTTAACATATAAATGTGTCAGCCGACTCTTATATTCCCCTCTAGTTGACTGTCGTATTCAGCTGTCTGGTAGAAGAATAGGATATATGGGAGATGCCTTTTATTCTCCCTATTATCTTGAATTCAGCATCTGCTTTGGAGGAAAGTGCCAAAAAAGGGAAAGAAATTCCTGCTCTGTAGTATACAGGCAGGCAAGAGGGCATATTGTTGCTGAAATTCCAGCGAGTTGTTTTTTTCCCTAATACTTTGATACTCAGCAATGACAGCAGTTATTTTTGTAGGAGGAATACATTTGCTCATTTAACAGCATCACACTTTTCTGTACGCAAGATTTGAAGTTCCGGTTCTGATGGTAAAGCACAGAGACTGATGGTGAAATGGATGTGGCTTGTTTGAGATTCATTTGCTCTAACAAAATAAATCAGTGCCACTTGACAACAGTGATTTTAGCTATTTGTCCACATAACTGTGGTCCCCATTTGGCATACTGTACCTATAAAATCCTTTGTGTATGTATAGAAAAATATTAAATAGTGCTAAGTGTTATTTTGCTTTTGCATTTTCACAAAGCACAAATAATGCCTGAAAAGCTAAATAATTATAAGGTAGGTTTTTTTTTTTTCCTTTTCTTCTAAATAGGGCAATTACTCATGTTGACCTTTTATTTATTTGCTTTTTAAACTCCCTCTTTGTCCAGATTTTCATGACGTCATGTACATGGTCTTGCTATGAATCTTTTTCCCTCCCTCATTTTTTTTATTTGGGGAGAGTATTATTTATGTTGCTGAAGACAAAAACTTTGTCTTAACTAAATGCATTGGGCTCATGGGGTTCTAAGTTAGAGGACTGGCTTTAAACTGAAAGAGAGTAGATTTAGATTAGACATTAGGAAGAAATTCTTTACTGTGAGGGTGGTGAGGCAGGTTGCCCAGAGAAGCTGTGGATGCCCCATCCCTGGAAGTGTTCAAGGCCAGGTTGGATGGGGCCCTGGGCAACCTGATCTAGTGGGAGGTGTCCCTGCCTATGGCAGGGGGGTTGGAACTGGGTGATCTTTAATGTCCCTTCCAACCCAAGCCACTCTGCAATTCTATGACAATTTTTAAGTTGTATCACAATCCAGTAGTTAACAGCAATAAAGGGAAATATCTGCACAATGCTTACAATGCTCTCCCCTCTGTAAGGCTTATGTATTTACATAATGCCTATAACACACTGGACATTCAATAAAAGAAGATGCTGCTAGCAGCCATCTCTATCTAGAAATATCACCCAAGGATAATATAGATTGCCACTGGTAATAGGAATTGAACAGGGATTTGGCATGTTGTATCATGGCTGTAATTATTATCTTCTGTAATTACTCTGTAGGCTTGTGGTTTTCTCTGCATCTGTGTGTTCTTTGTCTCAGGCCAGGTCAAGATCAATACAGTGTTACTAAGATTATTAAGATTTGTATTGTAACTGGCAAAGTGATATAACTATTATTTTTAAATTTCCCATTGGGTTGACATTTCAGGAACATAAAGTGATGTGAACTTTGATCCTCAGCAATCACAATCTATTCTACTGGTGTGTGTTGACACTCCCTTCTTGTTGAGCCAATTTGTTGCAGTTGGTGCATTACTGCTGATAGCTCTCCAGCGGCTTGCAGTATCCCGTCCCACCTTTGCTCGTGTTATGAACAGCCCGTTCCAAGTCAGGCAGCAGGCAGGGAAATTGTAGGGTAGTGGGCAAATAACTGTTATATCTGCCACTTGATAGTGTGCAAGGCTTTATTACCAGCTACAATTGCACCACTGGGAAGTAGATCCGCATATACAGAGGAGTCTTGCAGTCTGCTCAGGGTTGCCTTCATTATTTCACTGAGTATTGTGGACACTTGAACCCCAGTAAAAAATATCATGTATCTGATTACTTCTCCAGAATCAACCCCTTAAAACGCAATGCGTCTTCCTAAGGACCAGGTCAGATGAGGTTTCAATTCAGATGATGAAATCTCTGTTTTATCTTTTCTTTCTTTTTGTCTAGTCCAAAAAGAAGTAAGAAAAAAGGAGAGCTGTGCTGTTTTTTCCATTACTGAGAGAGAGAGAGACAGAGACTTCATTGGGGCACCTATTTGAGATAAAGTCATTCCGTATCAACTGCTCTTAAAATCTGAATCAGGGACATCCTTTCATCAGTAGCGAAGACTTTCCTTTTCTACCTACCCTCCATTTTTGTAAACAAAACAACATTTGTGGTTGGTTGTTGTACTGACATGAGCTATAAAACTGCAAAGAAATGACAAAAAGAATATAGAACAAAATAGGAAACTTGGGACCAGTGCTCATGTACTGCTTTATTTGCTGAGGCGTAGCTCAGATATCGCTTCCTTGCAGTGTTTGTTTCTTCAGTAATCAAAGGTGGGTATTAGTTTTTTCTGCCTTTCAAAGGTGATGGGGACTGCTTCATTGCCTAAAGTAGTAAAAAGCCCGCAGAAGAAGGTTACCAGGTACATGTGTTGTTGTTTAATCTTTCTGTTGATGTAGGCATTAGTTTTATCTCAACATTGCCTAATGAATGAAAAGAAATGTTATGTTGGTGTTATAGTAGCCTTATTGATACTCAACAATTAATGATAGCATCTTGAAACTAATTCTTGCCTGAGTGTTGTATTTTTTCAATAACAGTACCAAACCTGACTCTTTCAGAAACTTTTTCCTTCACCTTTTTTTCTCTGCTGGGAGACACCCTATAGACATCATCTTTCTCCCTTGTATTTCTTTTGGATCCTGATGGCTTCTGCGTTTGGCCATGGAAAAGACATTTCCCATAGCAGAGAACTACATTAGAAAAACAAATCGCTGAACAGTTGCGGTTCTCTTGTTTGACAGTTTATGGAGCAAACGCTGGCTATGCACCATTTAGCATTCTCTGAGACAAAGTACCCACACAGTGCTGCCAATTTCATTATAGAGCTACACCAGCTACTTTTAAAATTTGGTCCTGTTTACATAGCAATTTCAGTTTTACTACCATACCCATCAAAAGGTTATTGTCTGCACACAGAGAGTCACTGTTTTTAGCAAATCTGCCTATAAATCTAAATAACCAGTAATTAAATGGAAGTCTGGATACCAGGCAAGGAATAAAACTGAGGGTCTCCCTGTGGACTATGAAGTTATGCTTAGCATGGGCTGGTTTTAAGCACCAATCAGCCAAAAATATTGTAATTCATCATTAGGACCTACCTTTCCAAGAAACCAAAAGTTAAATTTTAACAAAAGGAGACAGATTACTCAAGGAACAAAATGGTCACCGTGAAGTGATGATTTCTTTTTCCTCTCAGAGAAAGGTAGCTGGAATTGATGTGGCTTTTCCAGTTCATGACACATGTGGGAATGAAAACTGGATGCCTGGGGATTGTGCTGGGAGAAGTATGTTCAAAAGCTTTGAATGGTTGTTTTCTCAGTTGAAGCATCAGACACACACTGGTGCTTTCTCCCTTCACTCCCATTTCCATGGCCGAAGAGCCACGATAGGAGCCCAGCAGGTTGAGAAGTGGGGTGCAGAGGTCACATACTATACACATGAATTATATGCCCACAGTGTATCAGGCTTTGCCAGAATCTGTCTACAGCCAAGACATAATGTATAGCAACACTTTTTTAATGAGGAACATGCATGTGTTACACGTTTAGCAGAGGATATTTCTGGAGCAGTGTTAAGAAAATATGTTTTGGTTTTACAGTCCCATACCCCTCTGTCTGTCTGTAGAGATGTCATTTCTGAGTCAAAGAGCAGACACGAGAGCTCTCAAAGTCTGAGTGCCTGAAAGCTGGGGGGAAGCCTGGCAGCTCTACCTGCTGCAAGTACGGCACGATTCTCATCCTCCTCTTCTTCCCGCTCCCCGCCTGGCCAGCCAAACACAGCCCCTGTTCAGAGCGTGGAGGAAGTGTTTCCAAAGGAACACTTGAATAAAAACACTGCTTTGTTTAAGAAGCTTCTTTCGAATGCGTAAATTCCTTATTTTCAATAGAGAAGCTGTGGTACAGACATATAATTCAAAAATAAAGCCAAGCATATTAGTTTAGTTAGAAGCTCAGTTCAACATCTTTCATCAACTTAATGTGAAAAACATTTGTTTTGGTGTCAAAACATGTGCTCAAGTAGGAAACTGGCCTGAGATGTTTCTTGTTAGATTGATATTGCAAATGATTGGTGTGAGTGGCTGCACAACCGAAGTCAAGGCTTAAAGATGAAGCCGTGAGCATGACAGCAGCTCCATCTGTGTCTTGCGGTGAAGGCGGATGGGAATGAACGCTGCCTGTGCTTTGAGCCAGTGCGAAGTACTGTGAACATTGCCAGCATGTGCTGAGCCCAAGGTAATGGCACGGAGCTAAAGGTGATGTACCTGTGGCTCAGCAGAGCTTATTAGTTTGGCTCAGAGCCATGCTAAGTGTTCAAAAGGCTTTTGGTTATCTCCGAGTGTGCGCAGGGACTGCTTGTGTCTGCTCAGAACAAGTTTGTACCTGTTGGCATCATCACCCATAGACATGTCCTAGACCATAGACATATCCTCTGAATCTGCATCTTTGATGAAAGCAAACTGGCATCATTTGGTGTCTTGCATCTCTTTGCATGAATTTAATTGATTTTTTTTCCTTGCAAAGCTTGTGCCACTGTATAGAAATATTAAAAAAGGAAGACAATTTCTGATTTGGTGGCCATCCAAGTCCAAAACCAAAACAAGATCTTTTCTGGACAGTGTTTCACTTTTTTCACCAAACCTCTTTTTGAGCCCTGTACCTGCAGAATCAGCAGTCTCTAGTAGAAAGCTGCTTGGAAGCAGCATTTCCACATGGGAAGGTTAGGAGATGTGAAGTTTTTGAACCTCGCCTGGTGCCATTGCTCCCTTCTCTCTGCAGCTGTTCCTTAGGACTTGACTTCTGTGAGGAGTGAAACTCTCTGTCCTTGGGACAAGCTGTTGCTTTGCAAAGAAGGATTTCCTTGGAACTGTGCCCAGTAAAGATGAAGAAAAAATTGCTTCCTTTTCCTCCTCATTTTTGTTAGTAAGACTAATTTATGTAACACTCTTGGAGGTTTCTTTTCTTTTAGAGCCTGAATTGTATCAGTCTTTTGTACAGAGACTGCTTTTGATAAAACTTTATAATGCTTCCCTTTTGGAAGGGATGGCCTTCCAAGTAGCTGTCACTCGTGCCTGTCCAGTAAGGATGATGAGGAGTTTTTCTTTTTTTCCTGTTGGATGAGACCTTGGTGTGGACACTGAGTGGAGAAGGTAGTGCTGCTTTACTGCATGTGAGCGTCAAGACTTCCCAGCTGGAAACAACATCCATGACGGGTCTGTCACCATTTCAGTGTTGAGGCCCTTGCCAGCTTTTGAGAGATAGGGCAGCCAGGGCTTTTCTCCTTGCCTTTCTCCCAGGCTGGGGGCACAGATGGGGGGAGTAACTGGAGTACATGTCTGTAACACAAGGGTAGCTTGACCCATAATCAAGTGGGCTAAGCTGGCTGGCCAACCTGCCCTGGTAGACAGTGGCAAACACTTAATTTTTAGTCAGCCCCCTAAATTAGGGAAAATAAATTGTCTCTGGGTATGCAAGAGAAAAAAAATCTAAACTTTGGCTGTCAGCAAAAGTCATAAGGCACATTCACCAGACAGTAATGGTGCATATGCTGAGAGCACAAAATGTACTGTCTGAGGTTAGCAACGTGGCCTTGGTCGTGCCTGGTGTGGATGTACTTCTTGAGATGGAGGTGTTATGACTGCATCTGGTTTCTCACAGTGGGTGTCTGACTGCCACATATGTGTGTCTACCACATGTACGTATGTACTGCTGCAGCCTGTGTGGTAAGAGTCAGTGTAGGTAAATGGCCCCAGAGCCCTGATGGCCAGTTGGCTGGGTGTCTGCTGTATCCACTGGGTGAGAAACAGTGACAGAATCTCTTTTCAGTAGGCAAGCACTGTGCTGCCCTCTGTGAGTTTAAAACCAAACCAAACGCAACCTTGCATACCTCCTGCCATACCTTTGAGATTCTACATGTTGCCACACAGAGAGATGGGAGTCGTGAATCCTTTGCATTGGGGGACAAAAGGACCGAGTATGAGAAAGGTGGTGAGCTTTGAGGGCTCCTTTGTCTCAATTACTACCTTGGTCTGGCTTGGAGAGAGCTTTTGGAGAAAGGTACAAAGGTCTAAGAATTTTTGCTGGTGTCCATGTCTAGTCATTTTGTGCTACAGGCCCTGTCCACTTCAGCTGTGCATGGATGGCATGCTGCAGGTACCTCTGGTCATGGTTGCCAGGTGACCTCCTTAGCTGCACAGTGAAAAGTTGCATTCAGGCAATGGTGACTTAGCAGCAAGTTAGACAGAGATGTCATCAGCATGAGCACAAGCCAAGGGCATTTTGTTGAATCCAACAATCAGATGATGCAGAATTCACATCTGCTCGGGATTTCCATGGCTCTACCAGCTGAACAGCTGGAGGGATGACTCCTAGCAGGGTGATGACACTGGATATTTTCCCATGAGGGTTCCTGCTTGCATGAAGCAGCCATTTCCAAGGTGTCAAAGAGTTTTACTTGTCTCAGAGTTACCTAGGTCCTTGGTTCAACAGTATATCTCTGGCTAGGCAGCAGAAACCATTGTGTGGTGTGTGAAGAACAGGTGAGGAGGCATTGTCTTCTTTCCCTAGATATGCGTTGAGGGTGAATCCCATCCTCTGTGCTTGTTTGCAGTTTGTGCACAACTTTCACAGATCCGTTCTCTGCAGATTTCCCCATGGCATCTCAGCTCTCTGTGAAGAAGTCAGTATGTATGCAGGCAGTGGGCAAGTGTTGTCTGCAAAGTAAGCAGCAGGAAAAGTTAGGGGTGAAGCACTGCTGACTGAAAAAAACAAAAGTCTATTTTAAAATGGGGGGAACCTCCCTGTGCAAACCTCCAGGACATCTTACTTAAATTTGTCTTCAGAAGCTTCACAAAGGAGTGATGATTAAGTGTAATACCCTCTGTCCTTCCGTCTCACACCCAGAGTGACAGAAGGAGGTGTATGCACAGTTGGACAGCTTGTGTTGAAAGTGCTAGTGACTGCTGCATAGTCATGGCAGGGGGAGAGGATCTTGGGGAGGAAGCTAAGTGGCTTACAGGGATGGGTGGTGTGTCCATGTGCGGGATGGGTGATGCTTGTGTGAGCTGCATAGTGCAGGGAGGTGCTGTAGGGGTGGAGGCATGGGCTTCTGCACCCTGGGCTGCAGAAGCCTCCCTGGTCCTCCATCAGCCTTGTCTAGGCAGTGCCACCTTACTCCAGTCCTCGTCATCCAGGTGCGTGACTTTGGTTGCTCCCTTTGCTGGAGGAGAGCAGCTTTGTCTGTCAGCGGTTGCAGCGGTGAAATGGTTTCTCCCAAGGCTTTGAGTGTGAACTTAGTGCGAGGGGGCTTGGGAGCAGCCCAGTGCTGGGCTGCACCAGAGGTGGGAGCGTGGTGCCACATCTGAAAAGTGTCCTCCGTGTAATCCCTCGTGCCCTTTGGTGCTCCTGGTGTAGCCACTGGCCCAGACCAGTTCTCACCCAAACGTTGAGCACTTTGGCTGCTCTCTTCTTCCGCTGCTTCCCTGCGTTTCCCATCCCTGGTCGTTCTGGAGCGCTTGCATGCTGTAACGCCTGCCAGCTCTCCTACCTCTTGCCCATCCTCCCGCGGCTGGCACGGTGATAATTCAGCTCAAAGTGGTTTCTGTTTGACTTCGTGTCTAGCAGCAAAATGGGTCAAAACGTTTTCGTGTTAGTGTTTCAATATATCGGAATACCTTGCCATATTTTGCTCTACTGAATATTTTAAGGCTTTTTCACTCTAGCCTGTGTCAGGATAAAAATAAGCACAGGACTATCAGACTTTCCCCGCAGGACAAAAATTCCATTTTCCAACCACCTCTAATTATTTCCATTCTGCTGTCTGGAAAGGATCTGGAGACAATTTAGGAAGCCAATTTACAATTGACTTGGGAAAAAATTATTTACCCTCCTGAGCCTCCTTAGATGTGTAGCCAGTGGCATGCGATCAATAGAAAATCTCATGTTCGACGGTTTTCGATGCTCACCGAAGGACTTTGAGACCCTGAAGCTTAGCCTGGGTTCCGCTTACCTGTGTGTGCGATTTTTGTAGCTGTGCTGGACAAAACAGGATGCTCACGAGCTGAAGACCTTTGTGGAAGGGCAGATGCTGAAGGACGTGGAAGGGGCAGGCAGTGCATGGAGTGGCAGGGTCGTGCTGCGTGCGAAGGGCACGGGAAGAGCGGCCCTGCCGCCCTCCGCAGCTGGTGCGTGCAAAACCAGGCTGGTGGCAGCGTGGTGGCTGTGTGCAGTGGGCGGATGGGGATGAGCACGTTGGCACGCTTAAATCCTCCTGGGTGTGCTCGACTGTTCCTGTGGTGGAGACTCCGCAGTAGCATCTGCAGCTCCAGCAAGGAAGGGAGGTGCTGCGGAGGGTGCGTGTGCACCTCGGGCACTGAGCTGCTTTCTGATCACTGCTCTGCAAATGGATCCAGATTTTTCTTCATCTTTTCTTGCATACCAGGGCTGCATACATCATCCTGCATGCTGCTTTAATCCTATTAGGGCTCTGTTTAACTGGGGTTAGGGTTTGTCACTAATGAGTATGTTGAGGTTAGTAATTTTCAATTACGCTTTTCTAACTCTCAATTAAAAAGGTGGCTGACTTTTTATATGGAGAAGTTAAAAATCCTCATTTTTCATTTAGGCTGGCTACAAATTGTAAAATCAAGACTCATGGGTATGCAGAATTAACATTCTTAAGAAATACTGTAAAAAGTGTTCTTCGTGTTTAACATTTAGAATTTTATTTTAAGATTTTATATGCTTTATGCTATGCTGGCAAATTGAAAAAATATTGGATCCTTATATGGAGAACCAACAATTTCCCACAGCCCTGCTTTTACAGCGTTGAACACATTTCATTTTGTATGTGATTTTCCCCAGTTGCCAACTGACTACATCATACAGTTTTTTTGGCTTATTCTTTCTGTCTTATGACCATCAGCAGATATTTTGAGTAGCATTTGGAAAGCCACAGATGCTTTTGCTGCCTTGGACTTTGTCTGTTACCACTGGTAATGGAAAAGATTTTGCTAATTTTGCGGCGTTACTGAGGGCTTCGGATGACGTTTCAAGAGTGCCGTTGTGTGTGACCCCAGCGTTTGCCCTCCATGCTGGGGAGGGAGGGATGTGCCCAATGATCTCCAGTGATCCAGCAGGCATGCTTCAAAAGTAGCACGAGATTGCTCTGGAGAGAGATGAGGACTGAGATTGCTGCTTGTAAACAGTTCAAGATGCTCTGCAAATCCTCAGGACGATCTAAGCGTTTAGGAGACAGAGCTGAATTTGAGGCGTACTGCTGAAATTGAGAATAACTGGAGGAGACAGGACCGGGTGCAGTGGGAGAGCCGTGGGGTGGCAGTGGTGGTTGTAGATGTAGAATATTCTCGTGGCAAACCGGTGTTTTATGGACACACAAACTGACCACCAGAAATTGAGTTATAGAGATGAGGTTGCGAATAATGCCGCTAGCATAATAGTTTGCATACCTGAAAGCTGTAAGTGTTATGCAGAAGGGGCTGTTACTTAAGATGCTGTGAGGGATTATGGATGGTAAAAATTCAAAGTAGTAAATTTAATCTGAATAAAGGGAAGAATATTTTCACAGTCACATCTCATAAGTAGTAGAGCATTTCTTCTGGGAAGCAATGAGAGCCCTGTCCCTAGAGATGCTCAAATTTGGGCTACACAGAACTTCAGAACGTGTACTGCTGGGAGCCGGTCCTTCACTGGCAGGATTAGGATTGCCTGCAATATTTGGCTGTCAGCAGTTTTGTTATGATGAAATGCTTCCTGGAGTCCACAAAGGGGTTTAGGACTATAAAACATTTGGGGGTTTTGTTGGTATTATTCTTGGGATGCAAATATCTGTGATGAATTGTCACTGTCACATCTTGGAGCCAACATTTTCATGTGAAAACACGTTCTGTAAGATCTCCACTTGCACACTTATCTTTGTGAAAAGTGTGTCACCCAAGGCCAATAATGATGGACCATTTGTTAAACCCTTTGTTGTAAATGACAGTGTGTATGGTAGGCCAAGAACAAGTTTAAAGAGTGACTTTGAGCACCTTCTTAGCAATGCTTTGAAATTTGCCTTTAGTCAATTACTTTTCCCTCCCTGTGCTTTATGGCTTTATGAACATTGGCTCACAGCTGTACAGGAGGGGAGATACTAATCACCATTCATTGAACTCAGACTAAGCCAACTCTTAATCACTGGCTACTTCTTGCCTGTGTAAAACTGGCACAGAAATTAAAATGTTCAGCCTGTCAGCTATAAAAAGTTGCAATCACTGCTGAGTCATCACAAAAAGTACCTGGGTTATTTAAAATACTTCTGGTACTTTTTCTTTTTCCTTCACAAGATTGCGATAAAAGATTTTTCCAATTTCTAAACTGTACTTGACTACTAAGCACATGTATACATTTTGTTTCTTTTAGAATAATTTATTTTGTTTTGGAGCAGTTTTCTGTTTCCTCTGATCCACACGCTGACATTGTTTTTATTTCTTGCAGTATTTCGTGTAACACTGGGACTTCTGTGTTATAGAGAAGACCATCTCACAAATAATACGTGTTTGGTAAATACTTCAAGAAACTATGTAGAGCTAACTGGTTTTGGATCAGGATGGGAGCTTGACATTAACTTTTTGTTCACTTGTATTCTCTATATCCTCTTGAGATAGGAGGTTCTTACTGTGCAGCTATCTTCCTAAGCCAAAGATCTTTTTATGAGGAACTTTTATATTTTGCTGTCATTTTTTCCCATTCCTTTCTAAGGATTTCTTTGTGGAATTGCTGTAGTTGAGCTTGCTTGTTAATAGAAGCTGGACTTGTAATACATCATTTATCATATTGAACTTAGTATTGTGGAATGAAGTATTCATGATAATTTAGTCATGGTTGTTTTGAGTAAAGTAAGTTTTTTTCCATTCATTATTGGCATTTTATTATAAGTATATATATATTATTGTATGTATTATTATTCATGCTATTGATATACACTTTCAATACTTATAGGTATATTCAGTATTTAAAATCTTCAGAATAAAAGCAGGAATGATTAAATGGCGTCCTCAAAAGTTCACAAGGGAAGTTTACAGGGGAGCTGTTATCAGTAAAGGTACAGCAGAAGGTCTCTCTGCGGTGTCATATCCTGGTTCCCGCTGCTGTTTTGGACTGTTTTAGGAGCAGGAGCCATAATCTCTGAAGTTTAAGTGCTAAACCCTGAAAAGCTCCAAGTTAGTGGTTAGCCATGTGAGCTCTTTGCTATCACATGGATAATAGGCATTCCGTTGTGCATTCTCTTTATAAAAAGAGAGACAACTGTAAGCATGGTTGTGCTTAGCCACATCAGAGTTATCATCTGGATTAAGGATGTATAATAGTTCCTTTAAGAGTAAGTTTGTATGGAAAGGTCAGAATTTTTTTCTTAGTTCAGATACAATTTGACAGCTCTAGTTTCTTTGCTGTTTTATTTTATCTGAATGATTTGGAGTATGGTTAGTTTGCATGCATCTTCATACACCACTGAAAACTTCCGTGTGGAATTCAGATTAGATAAGGTTCCAGGAAATGAGAACAAGCCTTAGATGTGAATGACTGTAAACATGCTTAAAGAGTCATTCTGTAAGAATTAAATAATGTTTGGAGTTAATTCTCCTGNAATCCAGATGTATATTCTGCAGTGCTTGCTGCCTGGTAGCAGTTCATGGGCTATACTTGCTTACATAGCAAGGCAAGAGGTGCTCTGTGTGAGTGAGAGTCAACAAAGCAGGATCTCTGACAGCCAGAAACCTCTGGAGAAGTTTTTTAGTGGGTGAGAATTTCGTGCCCGGGCTGACCAGGAGTAGGAAAGGATGCCTTGGACTCCAGGTCACGGGTCTGAGGGCAGGTTGCTAATTCCCTGGAGGTCTTACTGGGGCAAACACTTTTTGTTGTTCATCTTTTGGCAAGTGAGTATTGACACTCTCTGCCTGTCCGCTCTCTGCCTGTTATTTTATATTTTTATTTACACCAGCAGCTACAGCTGAATGAAATGGTTGGTTGTTCCAGTGAGCCCAGTATATACCCAGCTTTAAGCACGCGATTATTTTCAGTGTTATAGGTGGTAGCAGATGTGTGCCTGGGATTATGTCCGTGTTCACTAACTTTGCTGGCCTAAAGCTTGTGTAATTGTAGAATATTAGCTTGTTATCCAGTTAATTGAGTCCCTTTTAGTTTTATACTTGCAAAAGGGAACACCTTGAGTGTTTTGTTGGTGTTGTTGACTGGTTTGTTTTGTACTTTTGCAGGCAAGTAAGTGTTGTAATTAGCACAGAACCTTTCTTTGCTTTCTTTTTCCCAGAAATATATTAAACATACTGTTCTCCCAAAGCTGTCCATCTGTTCCATGAAGCTTTCCTGATGCAACCTTTCCTCTGTAGATCATGGATGTATTTTTGATATTTTGTTAAAGCTGCATGCCATTTTGTGGTTCTTCGAAACCACCAAGACAGTGGTTCTATTTGTATTAAAGTCAGTTTTGCAACTGTTTGGAAAGGGGTCTGGTACAGAACCCCTGGTTGTTGTTGTTGGTGTTGTTATTATTACTGTAGTTATTTAACAGGTTTCTATTGTACCATGTATTTGCCTTTTCTGAAATGCAAAACAATAGAGGGGTCAAATTCCTGAATTATGAAGTATGCTGTTAATGCTTCATAAGTGGCAATAAAGACAGGTTATGAGGTGTATGTGGAATGATCACATCAACGAGGTTGGACTTTTTTTGTTTTGTTTCAGGGGTTTTGGTGGATTTATCAGCACTTCCTCAAATGGAGTTCTGCAAGTTACATCTCAGAAATTATTTTGTTACTTGACAAGTAACAAAGTAATCTCTTCAATAGTAACATGCCATTCAAGGTATACTAAATTGGGTATTTTAATAATTCAAATTGATTAAATGTTGAAATCATTGTAGG
Organism: Anseranas semipalmata; assembly: GCA_013399115.1. Taxonomy (NCBI): domain Eukaryota; kingdom Metazoa; phylum Chordata; class Aves; order Anseriformes; family Anseranatidae; genus Anseranas; species Anseranas semipalmata. The sequence goes on from VXAA01002119.1 coordinate 753,031, forward strand.
AATAAAGGGTCAATAATGGGATGTGAAATTTTCAAGATATTTTTAAAAAGTAAACAGTAAAATAGCCCAGTAACAGTAGGAGTAATAAATTGGTCACAGATTGTGTCCATTCATTCATGTGTTGGTCAGGCACTACTGTCATTTTACAACTGTGCAAGCATAAATGTGTGAAGTTAACTTCCCTGTTAAATTCACTTCGTTTTCAGCCCCCTCAGTTCTAGAGTTTTTGTGTGTCAGGGCACTGCCACGCGGAGAGGCTGAAGACCTGGCTGGAGCATGAAGCTGGTCCTTTGGATAAGACGAGAAATGCTTTCCAGGAGATGTGGAAGAGCTTTGACAAGGTGTTTGATGTTGTTTAACAGATGGAGAGAAACCTTTCAAAAACTCAGAAGAAGTTGCTATAGCTAGTCATCCCACACTGCTACGTTTCTTAATAGCTATGACATTGCAGCATTGTTGCTCTCTCTTTGCCAAACTCCAACCTGAACTTCATGGGACACGCAAGAAAGCTGTGTGAAAGACCAATATAATTCATGTGCTGATTGTACTTTTCATCCCTGTTGTTTGGGACATTTAATGCGTTCTAAATAGCTATTTCTCCTTTCCTGCCCATGTTCTCCTTTTGGCTGTTAAGTGTTTGATGTAGTCTATGCAATAGGGTATTACATTTATAGTAGCAATACAGCGATCTGTGCTGTCTTTTCAGCAGGTCACATTACATTTTCTGGCTGAACATAGATAAACTGGGAAGGTGTTGGTAATCTGAAGCATTCACCTGATCTTTCTTTGATGTAAAGAAATTTCTGGGACTAAAACAATCAAATCAAAATTTGCCATGTCTTTTCATCAAGGTTAAAGAAAGCTATTGTCTTTTTTTTTCCTACTGTCCCTTTCTGTGTGAAGGTATATCTATAGTGTGTGGAAACTTCCCCTCAGTGCCTCTCTTCTCGTAGAAGTCACTGGCTCCGAGAGTATAGCTTCTGCAGTGTGTTTCACGGATTTCAGGATTTTTTTTTTTAAAAAAAAAATCATTTAATTCTGTTCATCCTTCTGTTTTCTCTCCCCATTGCCTGCTAGACTTTGAGAAGTCTTCTGTCCCCTGATAACCACATCAGCTTTGAGTCTTTTCTGAAAGATCCCTGGGAATTTTTTATGACTCTTCTCTTATACCTTCCTACTGTCAGACCTGTTTTATGGCCTCTTGTTTGCTGATGGTCTCTTCAGGAAGTTATTGACATTTCTTCCTTATCATTAAATCAATAGTTGGGGAAATATGAGCAAAGCTTCTGGCTATCTCTGTGCTATCCTTCTTTTTCCAGACACCCTCTGCGGAGGAAACCATCTTCTTGGCAGGTGTCATAGCCTTCTACATCCCACCTATGAAAATGCCAGTCCCAAAGCCAGGCAGAATATTGGCCATTGATGTTTCATTCTTAAAAAAAAAAAAGTCCGTTTGTGTACCAGCTGGTTCATTAGGTGATTTATCAGACCATTGTGATGACTCCGAGGGGTGTTGAAACCATGTGCAAAAAACAGAGAAATGTTGGGGACCAGGGTTTAGATCTAATTTCAAAACAAAGCGGATTTCATTGTCAGGTCTGAAAGATCTTTTGCAGATGCCGTATCTTGCTTTGTCCGAAAGGGATCGTATAGAGTAGTTTTTCTCTGGTGTTACAGCCTGGTGTAGAGCCTATTAAAATCAAGAAGTCATTCCATCGTTCTCTTAGTGAGTGATGTCTGCAATCTTTTTGTAATGCCCAGGCAACTTCATAAGTGCTACTTATTTTTGTTGCTACTGTATGAGATTATTAGATGATAAGAGTTGAGATAAAGCAGTAGCAGCAGTCCCATGCCGATACCCTGCTGTCCTGGAGCTCGCACCGCTGCTTGGCAAGGAGGACACGCGGAGCAAAGGACCGATGGTTTTGTCGGGCTGCCAGGCTTCCCCAGTGCTGGATGCGCTGCTGGCCGCAAGGCTGTCAGGCGGGCTGGAATGCATGGGATTACCGGGGAACGGTGAAGTATAAAGGGAAGTTAGGGACTGAACGGGGCCAGGAGCTTTCAGATTTACATTCAGTTCAGTGCTAGCAAGATGTGCATACCAAGCTTAAATGCAGTCTGTGTTTAAAAGGGATTAAATGGTTAAGTTCAAAATTCCTTGTGTGCTGAGCATGGTTTAGATGGTTTGTAGCTATCAGCATGCAAAATGGACTTCCTAGGTTTACTTACAAAATTGATTTATATGTTCATTTATATTCTTGAATATTAAGAACAGGCAGAGAATTAACAGTGCTGCATGAGCTGCTATAGCACATTTTTCACCTTATATGGAGAATTGCCTGCCGCTTATCAAGCAGAATAAGATTTGCTGTTATTGTCACATTCCTTAACGTTGGAAGACATCTCATTTCTCTGACTAATGAGTCAACTCATAAGCTTGTATTTTTGTATTTGAATACTGGGTCTTAATCCAGGAGTTGCTGGGATGGGCAGTGCTGCGTCTGAGAAAGAGTGGCGTGCAAATTTTCACTACTGTGTTGCTGAGTTTGTTCCTCAGCTCGGTTAGGGAGACTGAGATGCCTGCAAGTGGAAGCGCATTTCTGTCTGGAGTCGTGTCAAGTTCCACCTGGCTGGCTCTCCTGTTTCTGAAGAACACAAGAGGAAGGAAGACTGAGAGGAATGAAGGGAAAGACTTGCAAGTAGAGCACCCGTGGCGTTTAAGAGGGCAAACCTCTGTGCTTTGTAGCGTTTCTGTTCCTGTTAGAGTGGTTTGTGTTGGAAGCAGCCACTTCGTTGACTTGTTTAGACAGTCAGTGACAACTGCTGTCTGTGAAGTCATTAATGTGCTGGTCACAAATTTGTCATTCAAGTGCGAGGTTAAACAAGTGGAAAATATGGAAATAGAGACGAACGGCTTGTTTAGTCATTGATATCTCAAATTAGAGAAGCTGCACCAAAGACTGAAAAAATACTTGAAAGATTAAGAAGGTGATGATTATAAAATTTCCTTTTATGACAGTTTGGAAGTACAGCACAGAAGTACTGATGAAGACTGTTCGCTGAAATAGTTGAGTATGGAAAGTGAGAAATCAGTATCAGGTCTGATTTAAGTCTTTTAAATTAAAAAGAGAAATGCTGTCTGAAGTATTTCTAGGATTGCGGCATTCAGTAGGGCAGTAGGCATTGCCTGCTACTGCTTATTGTTTTTGCTGTACATTTTGCTGTAAATTATAAATTTTTACAGTGTGTGCTCCACCACTCTCGAGACTTGAGCTTACCTTATAACCTACAACTATAGAGACTTTTCTATGTTACTACTTGGGAAATAAAATATAAAATGGTAGTGATTAGGTGTAATGATCAGAAAACGTGGTCTGCTGCTGATTTCATTTCAAGGCAGATACAGAAGAGTTAACTGGAAAATGATACTCAGGTTTTTCTTGCTCCATAAAGGCAATGTTGGCTGTATTTATTTATTTATTTTTGAATAATAAGACGTAAGGAAGAATTCATGAGCCTAGGAACATCAGAAGCCAACAGAAACAAAGCGGTAGTTTATATGGCCAAATACTTTGAAAAACCAACATTTGAAACATTTAGCCAAGTGGTTGCATTGTAGGATCCATACAATTGTGGGGGGGGTAGGGCAAAAGATACAGATTTTTATTTTCTGTTTGCTTGTTTGTGGTTTTCCCATTCTCCCCCTTTTATGGCTCACCAGAAGAGAACCAGATTTCTTATCATGTAGGGATATAAAAGATCTTAGACTACATACATTTATTTTTAGGTCTCCACCCTTAGGCTTTGGATTTTGTGAGCAGCTATTTCAGTAAATTTATATCTATATGGGGAAAGTGGCAAATTGAATACTGTGCAAATCCATGTTTTAAAAAAAGCAATTGCTATTATAGAAGGTAAATGATATCATAAGAAAGCCAAGTAAAAAAGATTGTATTTTTGTTTGCTACTAAGGGAATGATCAATGCTTCCTGCTGGTTTTTGCACCCTGCAATTGGAGATTCTGGCATGCAAATGGTCTAAATAATGCTAGGTTTTGTTACCGGTTGGCGCTGTATAATACTGGGAGTGGGGTGACTTAAATATACAGAGTGTGGGCCAATCCCAAAGTTCTTTCTCAGGCAGAACACCCACTGAAATCACATTTAAGTGTCGTCAGTGGAAGCTTTGCCAAAGAAATCACTATGGATTTGACCCCAAAGTTATTACTACTAAATTTCATATGTAAGCCTTTCATTATTGTGTTTTTTAAGAATGGAGTACTTGAATGAATCCTGGAATTCATTATAACTTTCAGTTCTTACCAGAGTATAAGCTGCTTAATCTACATTTCCTTTTTTTCTTCTTTTTTTTTTCCTCGTTGTTGTTGCTCAGAAAAAAGTAGTATAGCTACTCTGTGGCTCAGGTTTGTCTGACTTCAGGTAAGGAATTCCCTGAGGTGCCTAAATTAGGAGCTTGGACTTCCAGGCTCTCTGTGGGAACAGAGGAGAGATTCATCTCCGGAGGAGACTCTACTCAGTTACAATCTTTGTCATCTTTTGGCTGAAAGTTCCATCCCACCACCACCCCATTAGCATCACAGGTGGTGTAGGGTGCATCCTGGTTTAGGAATCCAGATGGGATAGGTTGGTAGGTGCAGGACCTTCTGTGATGTGTGACAGATGCTGTATGAAACCTGGTTCAAAATTCCTTTTTAGGAGTTAGTGTGCTGCCTTTTTTTTTTTTTTCCCCCATGGATGATGGAGATTGTCAATAGAGCTGTGTCATTTAACATAGAAAATCCTGTGTTATAGTAGGACACAGGATAAAGTTTCTTACTTTATATTGCTAAATCTGCAGTACTCCTGCTTTCCCCTGTGTAAAATATCAAAGCAACAACAACAACAACAAAGGAGGGGGGGCAGCATTAGTGTTGTAAAGCTGTTTTAATATGCCTTTGCACTTCCAGCTGCATTATACAATATTATATATAAAATATTGTAGGTGGAGGTGGTAGGAGTACTTTTAAGCATGCCTCCTGTATTCTGTTATAACATCATATTTTCACCTGTGTTTAGTTCTTGCCAGCCTTCAGTCATTCATATGAAAAATTTCCACAGTGTTTTTTCTGCTTCAGGCTGAAACCTGTTTTTGAAAGAATGCATTACAGAAATTAGAGAGGTTTGTCAACCTTATTTAGCCAGCCATTGCTTCAAAGAGTTGTTATTACCTTCGGGGAGTAGAGAGAGGAGTCAGGATGCCTTTTGTAGCCCCATGGAAATTAACCCAGATTCACCAACTTGGCTAGGTTGGTAAAAATCATTATTTGCACATGCTCGTGAGAGCAGGTTAGAGACTTAGTGATAACATCTTTTAATACACCCACTATATAAAACATGCTTCAACCCCACCAGCCTCTGTGTATGCCTGGGGAAAGGAATATGATCGGTGGTACCAAGTGCCAGGCCGGGCAGCCCCGCGGTGCCAGCTGCCTCTGCTTTTGGCAGAGGAAAGGTATCTGGGTGTTTAATGGTCTTCCAAATTCAGTGGAGCTTTATGCCAAAGCGTAGTTGAGACAATAATTGAAAAGCAGATGAAATTACTACTTCATTCATTCACTACTGTATTCATTCATGCAGTAATTTCTGACAAAGCTGAGAGTAGAATTTATAGTCTGGTCCATATACCACTCTCAGAAGTGCCTAGGACAGGAGGCAATACACAAAGTTTGGGAACAAACTTTGAAAATCAGCTTTTATTTAAAAATAGCAAAGTAAGAAAATGCTTCTGAGGTGTTTTAAGAAAGTTGAAACGAAAAGAAAATCAAAACAAACTCTAAAGAGATAACTTTAAGCTATTGAACAAATAGGGATAACAGAGTTTGATGGCTTGAGGTTGATGGCAAGACTAAGGGCAGGTCTGAGGAGTTGTGGAGGGTGGGAATGAAGTGGTTGCTGATGCTCCAGTCAGGGTCTAAAGACTTCATGTAGGTTGGGTTCCTTGCCCCCCCATTTCTGTTGTTCTTTCAGATTTATAATGGTATTGGTGACTCTCACTTCTTCTTGTCTTAAGCCCTTTTTAGAAGTTTAGCTCACTCAGAAGGCACAAAATGCTCCTCCTAGCATGAAGCACTAACTGGTATAAGCAGCAGTAGAGGGAATGCTTTTGATTACAGTAACTAAAACAGGCCCTTGCTTTCGAAGTTGTAATAACTGAGAGGCACCAGGAGCTTTTCTGGAAAGGAGAGTTTGTATTTGGGCAGGTGAGGTGGTTAGGGAGAGGGAAGCTCTTGCCATCCTCTAGTCTTGGCTGAGTTAGTGGGCTAAGAAATAGCTCAGGAGCGCAACAAATAGATAATTGCCTGCTAAGTATAAATGCCAAGGTTGTTTTCACAATCTTGCTATTAATCTGCAATGCTAACAGTGATGAAGAATGGTGTTTTGTGGACTTTCTGATTCATATTTCACACCCAAAGGGGGGTGTTATCATGGATGTCCTAGCAACCTGCAGCAGTCACGATACACTGTAAAGCTATTTGGGATATTCTGTAAGGTCTGTTCCTCAGCGCTAAGGAACGTGCTTAGTTCCTTAAAAGCATGCTCCTGCCAACAAAAATGCTATTTAATTAAAACTTGTGTGAGTAAAAATGTTATCATCGGTGTTAGCTTTATGCTTTTAATTTGGCAAAACACATAAGGGCTACAGAGCAAGCTAAAACGATTCAAGCAGTTCAAGGCCTCTGTGTTATAGAATCTTAGATAAGATTTAATCAGTGGGTGAATTATACCTGACAGCTGGAGTTAATGGTGGGTGACTTTCCAGGGAGTTTGGGTGCTGAGGTAAGGAGGAACAATTCTGGTGTTTCTCTTAAATGGTTATGTTGTCTATGTTTATGCTAAATTTTTCACAAACATATTTAAGCAAAAAGACAGAATTTTGGCATTTGAGGTTTATATGTTGAAGTCAGTTCCTCCCACCATTTTGGTTACTTTTAATCAATTATGAATGTCCTGATGAAAATACAGTATTAAAATACCAAGCTATTTTTGACATAATGTACAAAAAATTATATAAGATGAATATGCTAGAAAAGGGAAAAGAAGCTAGTTTAAAAAAAAAAGCTCTGTATTCTCGAGCATTTCTTACAACAAGGTATCTGTAAAGTGTAGATGTCTGTTAAATTTGGTATCTGCCATCAAATGTAAGCAATGACCCACTGGTAACGTTGCTAGCTTTTTGGGAATCTGAGGCTCACCTTTCTACGTACCTCTTTGTTTGGCTTTCTTTGTTAGCTTCATGGAGAATTTCACAGAAACCATCTCTAAATTTTTTCTGCCAGAAGTTTTAATTTCTTTTGAAACTTTGCTTAGGAAATGAACTGCTTTTTATTATTACTATTTTTTTTTAGTAACTTTTTTTTCCTTGTATTTTCTACTGAATACTCATTATAATGAAAGATTTGAGAAATGGATGCATTCCCCTTGAGTGAGTGTTTCTGTCAAGCTCATCTTTTTTCCCCTCTTACCTTCCCATATCTGCCAGTTTGTTCCTGAACAGTAGCACTGTTTGTGGGTCGCTCCTGGGGTGTTCAGTCCAAGCTCCGACAGAGAATAACACCACTGTTGCTTTAAGCCCACAGTGTTGCTTTATATAGATATGGCCTGGTTTATACTGTTGCTTTAAATACACAATAAGGGAGTTCATCTCCATTTCAGAAAACGTTTATGACTGATCTCTGCCTGGCTAGGGATGTTTGTTTTCTTAAGTTGCTTCACTGCAAAAATGTTTTGAAATCAAGAGTCCCAAGCTGGTCCTGGGGCCTTCCTCGCGCTCTCTGCAAATCGAATGCCATCAGCACTGGAAAGCCGGGGCTTTGCATTTGACCTCAAATAGATCAGGCTCAATTCTGATATTTGTGTCCCTTTCCAGTCAGTCACCCTCTTTTTAAGTCTGCATCACTGAACTGACCTGTGGGCGTCTTTGACTGTCAGAAGCCTCAATAAGATGCAGTTATTGGCCTCAGTCCTTTGCATTAACATGGGCATATTTTCTTCTCTCCATAGCTTGTTTATGAAATAACTGATTTCAGAAAAAAACAAAAACAAAACTCTCCACTAGCAGACATAGTGGCAACAGAGAAGTGATCCACAAAGGATTTATTCCGGACGCTCTTAAAATGGCATGCTGATGTGGGATGAGTTTTCTCGCTTGACTTCTGCTGACGCCACGTATTGATTATGTATTAAGTTGACAGAAGCCAATGGAAAAATCCTTTCTATGTACCAGAACTTCTGCAGGACTGTGGTGTGTCCTGAATGGGGGCTTGAGCTTTGAAAGTTGATAAAGCAAAGTACCAGGAGAAACATGCACAGCAGAAGACATGACACCAAGTATGTAATTTAGGTTGCAGAAGACAAAGTCCTGCCTGGCCTGGCTGCCTGGTCTCCCCCATGCTTGCCTTTCTAATGTCACTTTCTCGTGACCAGAAGAGGGATTGGGCTGCTCCTGTACACAGAGCTGAGTCACCACCTTGCAGGAGACCTTCCTGGATGAAATGGGGAAATGGAGCAGGAGGGCTATTTGGTTGAATTTACCTGGGGAACTTACCATTCTGCTTCTAGACCTATGGGAAGGAGATAGCCTCTCTCCCTTGGTCACAGACAGGACAGTCGGCAAGCAGAAGGTCATGCCACAGGGATGCTTTCTGTTAGTGTGTAGAGGCCAGGAGGGGATTTTCATGGAAAGAAAATTTAGCCAGTCCTGATTGCTGTTCAGAGCATCAGCAGGCAGAATTGTGGCCTTAAGGACAGGTGACACATGAGCTTTGCCAAATTAAGGGCAATGTGTTCTGTGGTGTACAGATAAGGTCAAGGTTACCCATTTTTCAGGGGTAAAAGACTCAGGATCAGGCCGTAAGCCAACCTGCAGCTGGAGAACTTTTGATGAGGGCTGAGAGCTTAAAAAAGAGGGATGAAGGCTTTAAATAAGGTTTTCTGTTTGATTGTCTCCCTAGGTGGGTCACTGAAACTCACTTTCTGGATGGGAGTATGCCTGGTTTCAGTTGTGGTATGTACGAAACGCTATGTACATACCCATCAAGCATCAGTGTCATCCTTTACAGCTCAGCTGAGCCAACTAATTCATGGATATGGTTTTTGGCAGGGCTTTGCAAATGTGTATTGAACCCCCAGCCTGTGTTTGTTTATTTTGCAGAAACACAATAATTCACAAAGTTAAATAAATGCCTATGAAATCCAAGGCAAGAAAGCACGAACCTTCCTAAAGAACAAAATAAAAAATACCTCAGAAGTATAATACTGAAAGGTTTTTGTTGTGTTGTCGGGCTTTTTGTCTCCTCTCCTCTCCTCTCCTCTCCTC
>VXAA01002119.1:762418-774238 GCA_013399115.1 Anseranas semipalmata
TGTTGTGTTGTCGGGCTTTTTGTCCTCTCCTCTCCTCTCCTCTCCTCTCCTCTCCTCGGAAAGCAGTTTAATCCAGAACTAATTAATGCACATTTCTCTGGGGTGGAACAATCTCTGTTCAGTCGCACCTTCTCCAGAGTGACTCAGGTGGATTAATCAATGATCATCTTTCTAATTAAACTGCTGATGAGTTATAAGCTTTCAGTGATGATCATTGGCTTTGTGTAGAATCAGTGAATTAAAGGTAAATAATGTTAACGAGGTGTTCATTTTTTTCTTTTCATAGGATCAGTCAAAGGTTGGGAATGACTGAATGACTGCTATGCATGTCTAGTACATTTGCGCATTTAGACTGGCATGATGGGGCTGAAAAAGTTGTGGTATCTTTTTTTTTTTCTTTGTTTTTTTCTTCTTCTGTAAGCAGGATCAGGTTACTGTGATACTACATCTGACTTCACTGTAATGCCGGTTAGCCATTTGCTGGAATTTATTTTTGTTTACCCTGCCTTATTCAGCAGGAAAATAAAAGTGTGAGTACAAGATTAATGGCATACTCTGGTTCTAATACCAGAGTGCTTACTGTCTAATCTATTCTGTTAAAGACATTATCAGCTATGTCCACCTGTCTGTCCTTAACTAAATGGCAGACCTTTTTGTATTCTATTTTCCATGTTTAGTGCACAGGATTTTAGCATGTTTAGCAGACTGGAGGATAGTACTGCTTTCTGAGATATGTGAAGTTTATGTGAGTGTTACTTTAGTGTGTCAGTTCTTTGTCTTATTTTCTTTCTCTTTTTTTACCTTTCTCCATTTTTTTTTGATGCACAAAAGATTTTTTCAGATTGCTTCCTTCTTAAGTGCTTCACCCTGAGTAGAAGTTTAATGAGAATAGTATGTATTAAGAGGGTTGTTTTAGGAAGAGGCAAGAGGAGTGTTGTAAGATCATTGAAGTAATGCCTGCTTCCTCCTAGCCTGCTATAAAAAGATACTTGAATGAGTAAAGTTTTGTATGTATGTAGCAACATGCTATCCTTTATTGGGAACTTCCTCATGTGAAGCCTTAGTCAGGACTCTGCAGATATGGGGAAATGGGTATCCCAGAGCTGGCGGAGAATTGCTGCAAAGTTTGTGTTTACCATGGCAAACTTCCTGCAACATTTGATGGACATTTTGGGGGGGACATTGTGACCTCCCTGACAGTTAGCTCACTGGGAGTGCTGGGAACACATCAGAAAAACTGGCTCTCTTCCCTGGCCAGTAAGTTTTCGTCAAACAGCAGAATGTAGACCTTAATAAGTCTCCAAGTAAAACTTGACCGGTAGGGAGGTATTGTGTTACTTTCCCATAAGTTGATTCTTTCATTATCAAAATTAGTACACCATCTGCCTGCTATAAACATCAAGCTCTCATTCCTGCCAGTTTTTGCCCAGATTGAAATGTTTTAGCTGTACACTTACAAATCTGGGATGACTGAGTTTTAGTATCATGAGGTCACCACAGCTGTAATTACCTAACAGCCAACTACATTTCTCCTATGGCTATTGGCCGGCAAAAATCCAGGTGAGTCAGGTTTGCACATGAGGGTAGAGTTTAACTCTGTGTTGCTGAAATCACATGCATGCACTGACACAGGTGTTCAGCATCTCCTAGCTCTGGCAGTACGCTCACTCCATTCTTATCAAAGCATCAGTAAAGAAGCCCCATCTGTATAAGACTGGAAGTGGGGTTCTGGTAGGAAAGGGAAAATGTGCAAGCAGCACTCTGTAGTGAGCTGGAACACAGAAGGAGAAAGGGTACTTCTCATTTCATTTCGCAAAAATTAATGTGGGTGAGAGCAAGCTGCTGTTTTAAGTCTTTCAAGTCGTAGTTGATTGTGTTTGGGAGCTGGGTACCATGGTGAAGGAAGAGCTGCCTCCTTTGAGGAGCAGAGCTATGCCATGCCGCTGGGTGGGAAAACTAAGTATGACAGAAATACATGTCAGTCACGTTAGCATCGCTGTGAATTTTGCTACAGAAGGCATCTGTGCTGCTTAGGTCAGCACCATGTTGACTGGACTCGGTTGTTGTGGCACTCGCAGCCCTACTTTGCAGCACTCGACTCTCTTACAGCAAAGATGAGGCGAGTTCTGGTGGTGTGCCCTAAATGTTTGTTGTAGATAGATACAAAGTCTTCCCCACAAGCAAAGCAAGGCTCTATTTTGTAGTTACAAATTTACAAGTGGGTCTTATGATAACAGCTATGGAGAATATTACTTAAACCTTATTACTCATGTTTCCTTTTGGGTGTAACTTGCAGCCTGATACTGCTCTTTACTTTGCAGGCCCATTGTTAATTCGTCCCTTTTGTATTGTGACTTTGCAGCTTGTATTATTTGCTATTTTGTCTGCATTTTATTTTAATGGGGCGGTGTTTGTTTTCAGTGAAGTCAGTTTTGGACTATTGCAGAGTAGGAACATGCTCTAGTTCCACTGAATAATCTTACTGAAAGAAAACTTCTAGTACTATGTTGCCCTATTTTTCTGCTTGACAGCTCAGATGGAAAAGCAACCACTAGCTAGTATTTTACATGTTCACATGTAGTGTTTTAACCGAGAATCTATTTTGTTGTATGCTGACTCCATCACCAGGCTCTTCAGTAAGATCTGCCTCTTGAAGCAGAAGTATGACAAAACTCTTGTGTTAGTTTTAATTCTGCTGTAGTTTGTCAGTTTAAGTGTTGTACGAATGAGGATATTTTTATGACAAGGTGCTGCGTGCCGTGAAGAAGCTGTTGAAAATCAACCGTGCCAATTTAAACACCACAGAAAATATTGTAATACAGTCTGACACTTTGCAGCATGTAAATGACAGAATTTGTAGAGCAAGAAGATCTCCTTGCCAGCTTTTGGGAGCCCAGTTAGACATTGTCTTCAGTGTATTTGTACTGAACAAGTATAGCGGTCTTCTGTCTTATTATTTTCAGGCAGTGAAGGCAGAAGAGCAGCAGGTTAGTCCATGTCCATCCGCTCAGAAACAGAGGGCAGCTCTCCAGAGCCTGGCTGGGCCGGTGCAAGCAAACCTCCACAGGAGATCTTAGTAGCTGAGGCACGGCTATCTTGCAGAGGTGACGGCTGGGATTTGACAGGCACCACTTGCGGTCAGTGCCGCCGCTGTAGAAAGGAGACTGTGCTGGTGCTGGCCCCCTTCAAGCCTTCTTTCCTGGTTGAGCAGGCTGGCTGAGGATAATGGAGGACAGACCCCTGTTCAGAGCAAACCTGGACAGCTCAAGAAAAATTCCTCTTGAGGCACATGTTGGCATTTGTTGCATTACTGGTTTCCAGTTTGCCTTTGGATAGAGAAAAAAGTTTTTAACTGCTGCACATGAGCACAGCACACAGAATGCTTAAGCGATGTATAAATTCAGTGAAGGTGCTTCTAGCTGCTCTTTTTGCACGAGTTGTTGTCTTTGTGTGAGAGTTTAATGATTTAGCTGGCAGTGGTTCAGAACTAAATTTACTTCTAATGTATCCAGGCATCCACATGTTAACAAAATGGTTTTTGTTTTTCAGATTCTACAAAAACAGACTTCCAGCAAAAAATTCTTCAGCTTATGAAGTGGCAAGGGCACTGTTAAGAATACACCCCACCCCTGCCCTTTTACTTCAGGATACAGTGGGAAGCAAGGCATGAAGAGAACAAATAATGATGCAAGGTTTGTTTGTTTCTATTTTGTTGGTTTGCTTACTTTTGAATGTAGAAATTGGATTATGAGACAATTATAGGCCAAGGTCCAGAGACAACCAGCTTAAATTTTGCATTAGTCCCTGGGTCTTACATTTCATATTGGCTGGGTGCCTTTGAGGATTTAGAGTCAACCAGTAGTGAACTGGGGGAAACGGAGGCCATCTGAGTTGTTTCTCTTGAGGCGTTGATCCAAGTCTTAATGCCTTTGACTTCAAAATGCTCTATATTTACAAAACTTCAGTACAGACGAGGGTTCAAATCTGTAAATAGCATAGATGCAGTTTTCTATACTTAACTTAAGGAGGGAGAGGGAGGGGTTTAGGCTTTTTCCTGCCCAGCTATTAAGAGTGTTATGATGTGGTAAATGTCTGTCTATCAAAGGAGATGGAATGGATGAGCAGTTTCTGGTGCCGCCTGCATTGTTCCAGAATTAGACAGAAAATTGCCAGCAGAGATGCCCTATTCCTGATCTCTCTCTGTCCTCAAAGCCCAGAGCAGTGTTAAATTTTAGTTCTGCTAATTATCAGATGTCTTTCTGCTCTAGTCACAGATTTTATGCATGGCATATGAGAGAGAGAGAGACTTCTGTTGCGGGTTTGAAAGACCTTGATCAACTGTGCTTTTGAGCAGGCAAGTTTCCTCCACCCCCTTTAGTTTTGTCACGTGAAGCAAAGGGGTTGTTTTAGAGATTTTAAAAGGTTTAATCATAGTGTTTTATAAAAGGGTGATGGGAGACTGTTTATTCAACTTTTCATTATTTTGAATTCCTTAGCATTGTTTGCTATTACGAATTGGGGGGAAAAAAAAAGGTGTTTTCTCAATACCATGCTATGTACTACACTACGTATGCTGCTAGTTAACACAAAATCCAGGCGTGTTTGGGCTTTGTAGCAGTAACCAACTGTATAACCCTGATAAAGCCATCTTTTAAGAAGTTCAGGCCCGTGGGCAGTTCTGCACATCACCAAGTCCTAGGTAGCAGGGCTGGATGTGAACGTATCCAGTTCATCTTCATTCCCCGGGAGTTTGTGTAAGCCATCTTCAGCACATCCACTCGTGAGGGGTGCAGTGTCAGAGTGATTGTGACCCTTTCCATGCTGCAACAGGATCACTCTTTTCGCTTGACAAACCACTTTGGGCAAATTGATGCTGCATAAGCAAGGGAGTTCTCCAAGTTGCAGGTTTTTCTTCGACTGATGCACACCAAGTAGGTGACTCTTAGAGCTGATTGTTATATGATATTCAAACAGTTTAAAAAAAAAAANTATTTGTAACTGTCTACTCTCTTTTAAAATCAGTATATAATGGAGCTTTGCTACATTCTGTAATGACTTTAGAGCTCTGCAACTTGAAAGGAACTTAGGGCACCAATGCCACTGAAGTAAATATGCACGAGCTCTACATTTGCTGTTGTTTGATTAGCAGAGTATTTGACTTTTTATTTTATAAGAGACAGTTTTTATTTTTAATACTAGCTTATAAATTCAGGAAATATTGTTTAATATCAGGAATATTAAATCAGAATGCATTTGCAAGAGTAATCAGTGCTGTGTTGAACACAGTTACAACAGTCTGGAAGCTCTTCCGAATTTTCGAGTTTTCCCTCCTCAAAAAATTAAAATAATACAAACAAACAACCCAAAACAGCCAGCTTCTAACTGGCTTCGAAAAAAAGGACAGCCGTGACATCGTGCCATTGTAATTAATATAACGATACTTTACTGTTCTGGCATATTGTGCCATGCTTTGCTGCCTCAGGTTACAAATGTCACTGAGATTTTATACGCTGCAGCATTCATGAAAAGTTGTAATTTGCTATGTTAGTCAACCTAGTGGGAGTTTTTATCATTATTATTACTACTTTTTTGTTTCATCTGTATTGTTAAAAGGAAATATTGGACCTGATTTTAAAATTTACCAAGACTGATGTCTGTTGGGGGATTGGGTCCTACAGCCATCTGAGCCTGCTGGTATTTTTTGCCATGTTTCAGTGCCCTGGCATAGATGCACTGTTTACTGCCTTGAAAGTTCTTCACATTTGTTAGTGGTCAATACTTTTTGTTTCATTTTGATTGTGATCATCCATAGTTTTCCAAAAAGCAGAGAAAACCTAGAGCAAATTTGTCAGCAGCAGAAGGTGAATTTGAGAACTATGTGAAGACACGGAAGAGAAAATTACGGCATACAGTTTCCTAATGATAAAGATTCTGTAAGCATCCTAAAATTACAAAGCGATGTGGTGCATTAAAGCATTAATTTGCATTTTGGCTAAGGCGTAGCTGCATTTTTGGACTGTCCCTTTAATTCTGCTGTGTTAATTACCTACTGACCAGTTCCTGGGGTGGAAGCAGCAGGAGCTGCGCCTGCAGCAGTTCCCTGACGTAGTGGTTTCTATCAGACAGAGCAGTGGGATTCCTAAGGTTGCTTTGAAACCTGTAGGCCAGCAGACAGACTTGAACAGGAATCTAATTAAAAAATCTGAGATATTGAGTAAAGCTCACAAGTGCCATCTGTTCATCTTTACAACCTGAAATTCCTTGGTGAATCACAGTAACAAGTTTACTTGTTTCTGCATTTGTGTTGTAGATGAATTTTGTTAACAGCAGCCAGCCCGTACAAGAGGAGTTATGCAGATTCTTGTTAATGGTATTAATAATCATTTGGACTTTGTCAATTATTCCATCAAAGTATGTGCTGGAGATGGAGGTGGTTTAAAACCTGGTCTCATGAGGAAAGCATCGATACCCTGCAGGCCCTGTCCTGACTTACTGGCTTAGCATGGGCTCGAGCGGGGCAACGCCTGACCCTAATGAGGTGTCTGGCAAGGCGCATCTCCTAGCATCATCCTGGGCGTCTGGAAGGCAGCAAATGGATCGCTTCCTCTGCAGGGCTGCACTTCAGGGAGCTCTGGTTCCCTGGGCCCCAGGGCTCCTGATTCACGAGGCTGAAGAACCCGCTTGCTGTGCGTGGCATCTGGGCTTCAAAGTTTCAGTCTGCCTTTGGGCACTGCTCAGAAGACACAAGTAAGCACACACATAGACACCAGCTTCAAAGCTGCGCTGGAGAGTGATTTGTTGTGCGTGCTCATGGTGTAGAAGAAATGAATTAGGAAGAGAGCTGATTAGTGAGAGGTACAGATGGGTTGGAGGTGCTCAGAGTGAAGTACCTTGCTCTGTGTTTTCACGCTGGATCTTCAGTGGTGGTGCAGCCTAGAGAAGATGGACACCTGCTTTTTCAGAGGAGTCTCTTTTGAAGCAGAGCTGATGTATAATTGAGACAAGTAGGTCACTGTGTGCTTACTTTCATAGCTGTTTAATTATGGCCCAGCATTGCTGGCATATGCAGTAAGACCATGGACTCAGATTTTTGATTAAGATATGATCATAACTCCATCTGTAGACTCTTCCAACAAATTGTTCATAGGTTAAAGTAATTAAAAGCAAGGCTTGGTTCATTATCTCTTTTCTAAGTGAAAGTCTTATTCACGTGGTTGATTGGATGAGGAAATGCCAAACAAAAGTCTGTAGATCCAGGGGAGGAAAGAAGAAAAAGCACACTGATTTGCAGATTTGTGACAGAACAATCAGGGAAACTAATCAAAGGTAGGGAGGAGGAGGATGCACACCAGTGCCTTCACTGAAACCGTGGAACAGAGCAGCCTTGCAAACTCTTTCAATGAGGTATAATTTCTGTACCAATAGGATACATTCACAATTCATGTGAGACAAGGCAGGGACCTGGCAGAAAGAAACTTTGTGGCTATTTGGGGAAGCCCCTGTTACTAACCTCGAGATGTAGTCTAGAAAATGAAAGGTTTGAAATCGGCTGGGGAAGTGGAAGAAAGTGGCGGTCTGTTGCGGGTAGCCTTGTGGCCTGCTGGTTAGGGTCTGTATTCAGGAGGTAATTTCTGATTGACAGGCAGTAGTGCATAAACTCACCAAACCTAGTGTCATGCCACTGATTGTCTAAAAAAATCAATCTAGCATGTTCGTATTTTTGCAGTGTAACCCTGGAAGGAATATATAAGACCCTAAAGACTTCAGGTTGAAATAATGTGTATATCTTCAAAGTTGGCTAGCTGTGCTTATTGCCTATATTTTGTAGATGTACATGAATTTGCCAGTTGCCTCTGTGTTCTTGGTCACGGCTCATTCCTCCACTGCCGCACAGCTCAGCTGTGCTGTCAGCAGAGATCATCAGTCTAACTAAAGAAGACAGCGAAAAGTTAGGCGTGCCTGACAAAGTATAATGATGCTACCCTCCAGCAACAGAGCAGTTCTCCCTGCTACCTATCTTCAGTCTGGCACTCTCATATCCTTGTCCTGCTGGCAAGATGTTGAGATGCAAGGTGAGAAGTGGCACCTTGCTCCTGTGGAGCTGCTGGGAGTGGGTGCAGGAGCACAGCTGTGTGCCTGCTCCTGCTCTGCGGTTGCCGGAAAGTGGCTTGCCTGTTGTGCAGGATGACTCCTTCCTCCTCTGCTGTGATGCGAGGTGGCAGGGAGTTGGTGTGGGTAGGCAGTGTAGCTCGCCCGTGGTTAATGTCACACCAGGCTTTTCCTGCTTTGTATGGCCGGGCTTTGAGCGCAAATGGCAGTGCTCTTTGCCTGAGCACAGGAGCAGGAGGAGTATTTGATTGTGTTTATATTTCTCTGGGAGTCATTTTAACTGAGCTGACTGTCAGTCAGGGTGGATCATTATTCTCCCACCTGAGCCTCAGCATTGTAATCAAGAGGATATGGAAATCCCCGTTTGAAATTCTGACAGCTGCTTCTTTCTGTCTGCTCCCAGAGATGTGCTCTCCTTCTGAAAATAAGCTCTCACTTCTGCTCCTTTTTTCCAACATCCTGCAAAAACTTATGGCATAATCTCTCTTCCCTACTGAAGCAGTGTCATCTACACAGATTTATCAGAGGTCGTCTTTTTTTTTTTTCCTTAAAATTAAATTCATCAGATCTTTCCTACATTACCTTTTAAAAACCTGGACTCACTATTTTCCTTTTGAGTAACATAAACTGCCAGTGCTAACTTTCTGCTTGCTGAAGGGCTACAGCCTTGCGTATATCTGCCCTTTCATTGCAGAAGAGCCGCAGCAGAGCACAGGCATATCCGGTCCACATATCTCAAACCACTGGCTCCGGTGTGGATGCGTGGGGGCTCTGCACAGCCTGCTCCAGGAGAGGAGCAGTGGCAGGAGTTGCCCCTCCTGAGGCAACTTTTAAGTTTCTCCATTAATTTCTGTTCTGTGTTGGAAAAGGGGAAAAGAGCCTTTTGAATATTTTCTGTAGATTGTGCATTAAGTGTATGAAAATATCTGTTTTCAGGTGGCAGTATGAGATTTTCAGTTTGGGAAGTATGTGGATAGCAGGCTTGGTGGTTACAGCCCTGGTGTTGGCGAGACTTACGCTTATGGCTTCCATCTGTGTTCCGGCTCACAGGGCTTGGTGTCCTTTTGATTCCGGATTGCTCAGGACTGGGCAAAGCAGGGGACTGGACTGGATTTCCTGTAACCTGTAGGTTACAGGAAGAGAGTTTCTGGAAAAATTTCCTAAATAAATCATTTCACAAAGTTAAAATGTTTGTGTGAAACGTTGAGGTTTTGACTAACTCTAGTCAAAAATGTTGTGCTGTCACTTTTTCAGCAATTCCACCCTTGTCCTTGCATCCATCCAAAACCCCTCTTGCCTTGAGAACCTTGGTCTTGACCACATCACCTCTATTACTTGGTAGGAAGAGAATGCTAGTGTAAGGTGGTGTTACTTGGTCCTGTTTTCTCTCTGCTCAGCAATTATCCAGATCCTACCAATTTGCTCTTGTTCAATTCAGTCATAGAAACATTTGGCTGATATTCTGTGTTATTATTGCACATAGTCCATGACTAGTCTTGCAAATAAGAACCAGTTTAGAAAATTGGAAATTATGGTGAACACAAGTACATCTGCATCTTCATATGAATTTGCATATAGAGCTAGTCTCTTGAAAACTATGTTACACTTTCGTATTGGAGAATGACATATTTCAAAATCATTGACTGTGTAATACAAGATAACGTTAAATAGGATAGTAAGACAATCTTGGAAATAAAAGATACAGAAAAAAAAAGAGGGATAGTGGGTACTGAGTATCCTCCCTTCAAAACGTGCTGAATGGTTCTTGCTCATGTTCTCATGTCTTGCACAACCTTTAAGGTCTCACAAAAGTATAGGGAACACCATAAAAATGAGATTTGTATTTTGTTTTATCAAAAGACAACACTTAAGAAAATATTGCATCTCCTTATTGTCTGTTACAAGCAAACTTAGCTCTTAGTATGGTCCTGATGTTTTTCACATTTGCATGACCTGAATTTTTTTATTTTTTATTTTATTTTTCTGTCTGGCCTGCGGTTGGTTTTCAAAAGTAATTATTGTTGAATCTTAACAAATCAGGTATGCTAAATTGAAGATTTTTATAAACATAACTTTTTTTTTTTTTTTTTTGAGAAACTGAAATAATTCGATAGTTCTGGGGTTCAGTGCACTTCCCTGTCACAACAATGGTTTGGTAGAAGTTCCTACAATGCTACAAAATTTAGTTTTCACTTGACTGGGCCAGTAAATGTAGCCACAGCTAATTCATTAGGGTGTTGTGTGAAAGCTCTGCTTTTTATATCTGATACAGTTGCTGTCTAGGTACGCATAAGTACGTAGTTTGTATATGAGTAACAGCTGCTGTCACAAGTCCAATATCTTAGGAAAGACATTTGGCCTTTAGGTATATTCCTCCCTTGGACCTACCAAGCCGTTTGATTTCCAGAAATGTTCTTCCTTTGAAGTACATCTGAAGAGGTGACAATATAATTGCAAAACGCCCTTTCATTTGTGAGGAGAACAGAATTTGAATGGAAACCAAATGGTGCTACCCACTTTCCTGCATCTCCGATAAGGTATCTTGCACACCAATCACTAGGGAACTTCCCACTAACCTTAAAAAAGCAAAACCTAACAGTTTTAGGAAGCGCAGTGCTCCAGATTGTTGCTGCACGAGTCACCACAAAACTGAGTTTTAATGTTGTGGATCTTTTCCTGCACTGTTAAAATGCAAGTGTGTAAGATCTGTTGTGTTTTGTTTTGCTTGTAGTTGAAAAAGTTGAAAAGGATAGGGTATGGTCCCAAACTGTTGTAGCGTAAGATAAACCAGCTACTTATGCATTGAACCTTCAGCTTGTTGGTGTATTAGAGGGAGGGGCAGAAGCTGCATGGAAGATCAAAGCCATCAGAAGCGGTGATTAAAGCAATCTTATTTATTATTTTAGTTTTATATTTCAAAGCTTTTTCTTTACCCTTTTCTGCTTTATGAGTTGGCACAATGGATGAAATCCTGTCCCTGTTGAAGTTAATGGGAATTTTGCCATCAACTTTAATGGGACCAAGATTTTACACATAGTGTTTTAAGATGGCTTGACTGTTTACACAGCATATGTGTATTTCATGATTCCTTGGTTTCTAGGTATTAGAGAAAGTGTTAGGTATCTTTTTCAGTTACCTGAAGAAAACAATATATATATATATATATATATATATATTACAGTATGAAGTTTCACCTAGTTACAGCAAATTTTGTACTGATTTTCTCAAAACTTGCTTTTTTTTATCAACAGGAAAGTGAGTTTTTACTGGCAGACTATCTTTCAGTTAAGACAAAAATTCACAATATATTTTTGGTGAAAGTAGTTCATCTCCCACCCCCCATAGGACTGCCTAAAAAAACAAACACAACTGTTTCATTTTACCTAGGTATTTCTTTCTACTCCAGTTTTTTTTTTTTTTTTTGAAAATAGCTATATTTTTTTATTTATTGAAATTTAGAAAACTATTTTTANTCTGCTTTATGAGTTGGCACAATGGATGAAATCCTGTCCCTGTTGAAGTTAATGGGAATTTTGCCATCAACTTTAATGGGACCAAGATTTTACACATAGTGTTTTAAGATGGCTTGACTGTTTACACAGCATATGTGTATTTCATGATTCCTTGGTTTCTAGGTATTAGAGAAAGTGTTAGGTATCTTTTTCAGTTACCTGAAGAAAACAATATATATATATATATATATATATATAT
>VXAA01002119.1:774257-866147 GCA_013399115.1 Anseranas semipalmata
TTTACCTAGGTATTTCTTTCTACTCCAGTTTTTTTTTTTTTTGAAAATAGCTATATTTTTTTAATTATTGAAATTTAGAAAACTATTTTTAAGAACAGATTGTTATACAAAGCTAGTTTCACTACTGTATTTCTTTGCTACTTAGCTCAAGTGGCACTTCACCAGCTAGATGACCTCAATGTACTTAAAGGTAAAATTGAGGAATGGACCAAAAAAAACAAAAAAACAAAACAAAACAAAACAGTTGTGGAATGACACAGATGTTCTCTTGATTAATGTCTTGAAATAGCCCTCCTAATTCCTCTAGTGGGAAAGGAAAAAAAAATGCAAGCAATTGTTACCCTCACGCGTGTGTCAGTGTAATTTACTTGTGTACACCTCTGTGTATTCAAACTCCTATAGAATACTTCAACTCCTTTTTCCTAGGAAATAATAGTGTAAAGATACTTCATATTGATTCTTAGACTAGAACACTAATGTCAGATATGTTTTTTGAATATTTTGTAAATATTTTCTGTATTTATATATGTGACTCATATTCTAATTTCCATTAAATGGCTGTAAATGAATAGTAGAATATTGAGCAATAATGAGGTAGTAGGCTGAGATTTTTCTTCATTTTCTGACTATTTTTAACTGGTAAAATTTGCTTAGACGAAATGAAGTACTCTTCTGTGCATTCAGTGGAACCCTCCTGAGCTATGTTCTAGCATTCCCCAATAAAAATCCATGCTAAAATGTTATTGAGTTCATCTGGCTTCCAGAACATGGACTTCTGTTGCATGTTGGCAAACCTGACTGAAACACGACTGTTCTGCTGCATCGGCTGGTATCTTGCTGTACCCTGAATTACGTGCTCTTGAGGACAAGGGACTGCATTTTTACTCTCTGCTGCCTGTCACAGCTGGGGCTTGTGGGCACCAGTGAGTGCCACAGCAGGACAGCACTTCTGAATGGGGTGGTGCCAGAATGGACCGGGGTAGTTCCTGGGGCAGATGGACAAAGGAGAAGATGAGAATGATCTGGCATGAGGATTACTGTGATTTTTGATTTTTTTTTTCACGTGCCTTTCTTTTCCCCGGCCATTACTTGAGCATTTACCGCACATTAATCTTCAGCTTTGTTGTTTTCACAGCCGCTGCAGGTCCCCCCCCATCCATCCATAGCCACTGTAGATGAACCATGACAGTAGTAAATGGTTAATACCTAACAAAAAATATGTTCAGGTGGCAAATAACCAATTATTCCATAGCTTATTGTCTTGTTCATCCGTCTCTCCTCTCAGGACCCAGAAACCATGCTGAGAAAGGGATGTGTTTTTGGTGTTTGCTCATTCCTTGTGTCAGCAGCATCTGGGTTCTTTCAGGAGCTCAGCAGATTGCTGCACTAGAAGTTTAGGAAATGATTGTAAGATGTCTGTGTTGTTTTATTTCCTGTGTGTCATTTCCTGCGATATTTCTACAGAATAGCCGTTTCTGTTGCACATACATAAATCACCTACACTATAATGCTGCCATAGAAAATGGAGTAATACATTACACACATGCACATACAATTAGACTATAGTACTGTCTACTCATGCTATTAAATACACTTAATATAGTGATAGATTTCTGTAAAACCAAGAGTAAATTCTGTAGGAGTAATCAAAAATGTATAGATAGATATTTGCATCTCAGTTTGAAATAAGTTTAAATGTATTTCTGTCTTCTGAAATGATTTTGGAACAAGTTGACTTTATAACTAATGTGCATATCCTCTAGCTTTCACAGGCTGTAATTTCGTTACTGTTGTCTTTGTTCTCCCTAGAATATTTTTCATTTCTTCTTAAAATAGTGTGAATTTAGATCAAAGTATTAGCAAATAGCACAGGATTGGCTGTATACCCAGAATCTCAAAATCAGTATTTATCCAGACTATATATAGCGAATTGATTAAAGTGGTTTCAGGTTTTGTGCAAGTCAAGAAGCTATTTATGTGCATTGTAATAAGAGCCGTAGTGTTGAACAAAGTTTTGATTATTCACAGAAGTTGGAAGTGAAAAGATATGTGATTTCCAAGGCTTTTGTAGAATCAGCAGAGGAAGATTTATAGTAAAATCTAGGGGATGAAGGGTGGGTTTCCTAAGTTCTTTGGACTTCATGGGGAAAAACACAGAGAATGAAGTTGACGTGAATTTTTTTTTTTTTTTTTTGAAATTAATATATTGCTGGGCTAGAAGTGATCACTGTGATCATCTAGTTTGATTTCCTGAGTAACACAGATCACACGACTGAAGCTTTCTTCTTTCTAAGGAAACCTTAGTTCACATATTTTTGTTTTAAAACAACACAAGCAAAGAAAAAAAAGAAAAACACAAAGAAAAGAAAATAGGCCACATTTCGAGATAGATTGCTTAATGATTACAGTATTTCTGTAATTCCCCCCCAAATCTTGTTTTGCCTGTGCTGCTAGTCGCTGCTGGAGACGGGTTCTCCTAAATGTCCCTGTGAACCCGACCCCCCATGGCCCTTTTCAGGTTCTTGCAAGACGTGATGAAATAAACCATATATGTTGCTGTACCAGCTGCTGCTTTTCTGCGTGTGTTTGGCCAGACAAGGCACAAAGTGAAATACTTTACTGCTGAATTAAGTGTGCAGCCGTAGGAAAAGTTGCGGCAATATTGCTTGGGGTACCTGAGCCCCGTCCTTCCCCTGTCCACTGTTCTGCCTGGAGGGGCTCTGTTGTCTGGGTGTCTGTCTCTCTTCTCCCTGGCTGTCCCCCTCTTAGCCACCGCTCTCGACTGGGGATACCGATACTGCTTCAGCACAGCACTTCTGGATTTGTAAATGAAAAGCCCTGTTCATTATGGTAATATGCCCTGTGTAATTGTTTGAACATGTTTTGCCAGGCAGTAGCAGGTGGCATTCAGCAGTAAACAGCCTGATTTTTAAGCTAGTTATGATAGCGTAAAATTGTAATAATTTCCCTAGACAAAGTCTTGGCATCACTGAACACGGTGGGGATTTTACCATCAATGAGATCTAGGTCAGCATTCATCCACTGTTGGTTTTTCCTTTCTCCCCCTGCCCCTGGCAAGTTTGAGGCAAACTTACCCTATTGGGACAGAGATCGTAACATGATTGTGTTACTGACTGTTGCCTGCTGTAATAAAGTTATGTTTACTAACAGACCTGTTCAGAACCTTGTCTGGTTAGTCAAAATTTTGGGACATTTTAAAACCCAGGTTTTATTACTGGAAGGATTTGGAAACTGTAGTCACAAAGTCATCACCTTTGTCTAGATTCTGGAAAGAACAGAGCAAGTGTTACACGAACTGCTAAGTGGTAGCTTATTTTCTAGCTAAAATGTAGCAAAGTAGTCTGTATTTGTATTTCAAGCAGAAAACTGTGTCATGAACATCAGTTTTCATTAGTGCAGGACTGTACTGTCAGCTGGTGGATGTTTTTTTCCAAACACTTCTGCAAGAAGTATATGGAAAGTTTGTACTATGATTTTTCCCTAAACATAGTCTAAATGTGAAAGAGCTATTTTAAAGCAAATACAGTATTAAAAAGTTTCAAAGCCATTAATCGTAAGCTGTGCATTATTTATTTTGAAATGATTGCTTTTGCCTGTTTCCTGTAAAAATGGATCTAACTTGCTGACACTTGCAACAACCGTTTTTTGTTTAATTTTGGCACACTCAGCTACTGGAGACTTTTAGCACCATTGTAAGGTATAATACGTCATTTCCTTTCCACGTTGCCCTTTTTTGCTAATTGGTCTGTATGTGTAACCTTCCTAAAGTAGCTTGGTCTTAGATGTTTATCTACTTGGAAAGCTTTCCCTGACATCTATACAAAGGTCTCCTCACTGAAAATCAGGCTGGTTTATTTCTCATCTGCTCTTGATGAGGATCGCCAACAGCTGATCCCAAATCTTTTTCAAAGTAGCCTTTTATGTATTGAAAAAAATATTCTGGTTTTCATTTTTCATTCTTTTTTCCTAGACTATACATACTCGATTCATTCTACTTTTCTCATAGTTCAGGTGTTCTAGACAGGTTTTTCTTTCCTTTTGTATTTTTTCAGATTGTCTACGTTTTTCTTTTAAATAACTGAACAAAATAGTTCTCTCAAAGTTCCAACAGTATTGATGAAAGATAGAATTATTATATTTGATCGTTTGATAACTCCAAGAATGTTTTTTGTTTGTTTAGAAAATTGCAGCCTCCTATTGTTTTGTGTCTGTATCTTTTTAGTTGTAGCATCATTCCCACTTCCTTTGTGCAAACCTGAAAGAAAGATGTATTAGAACGCAAAACACAAAAATAATGATTTGCATGAGGAGAATTCATTTCCATTTGTTTAAGGGCATTGTTTGTTTTCAAAACTATTCTCAAAGCTTGTCACTTTTTTCTACCTGTGTCATCGTGGTGTTTTGTTCTGTGACGTATTTGTAGGGTGTGCTTTTCAGACAAATGGAAAAATATGGACTTAATTTTAGTTCTCAGTTACACCAATGTAAAAGATATAAGATTGAGTTGTATTTTGCTGATATAGACCAAGAAAGTTGTCACATGTTCAGAGGAGTCTGTTGCCTAAACTCAGCAACAGAATGTGCAAACTCACATTTGGGATATTGCTTGCTAGAGAAAGGAGGATGGTGAGGGGGTATAATTGCGAATTGTTACGATGCCTTTACCTGTTTATTTGGATGTGGGTTCTTGCATTGCTGCACCTAACCCCTATGGACCAAAATCCCGTCTTCCCACCTTTGAAAATGAGAGCTCAGCCTGCCACCGCTGCACTGTGGAGTTTCTACTTGAGAAACCATTCAGATGTTTTTGTTAAGATACTGGGGCATTTTGAAAAGTGCCGCTCCGTATCGGGTGTGGCAGGGAGCAATGGTGGCCCAGGCGTGGCTCCGGCGTTGCGCTCCGCCTGGGGCACGAGATAGCTGCAAGAAGCCTGTGGATCAGCTGGCGGGAAAGGGGGTCCTTCCCAGGGGTCCCCCCCAGGGGTCGGGGGCTGCAGCACCTTCTCTGCTTGCCCCTGCGCTGCAGTTGCTGAGGATGTGCATCGCCCCTGGAGCCCGTCTGCTCCTCTGGTGGTGCTGGAACAAGTCTGCTCCTGTCCTCTGTGTTTTCAGAGAAAAACAAACAAACAAACAAACAAAAAAACAAGCCGACTTGAGTGTCACAGTGCATTTTGCCTGGGAGGCTTTCCATAGAGAGGGAGGCAGTTAGCTACAAATAACTTTGTGTTGCAGGGGGAAACTGATCTTGATTTAATGTCCACTTTCAGAGCATCAGTGCTCTCTATGTAATAGTTTGTACTGAGTGCTTCACTTTGCTGTCTTTAACAAGCTGTTACAGTGAAAGAAAAAATAGCTGTACAAAGATTATTCAAAGCTAATTTAGATGCCATGGCACAAAGGAAATAAAGAGAAGGGACAGAAGCTGCTGCTCCTGCTAGTCAGGGTGGGCAGAGGAACTTGAAGTCCAAGGATGTGAGTGGGAGAAAGCCCACACAAAACCCGCAGGATGACAGCACAGCCCATCTGGCTGTCTCGCAGGCATCGGCTGAGATGTCCTCAGTTCTCGTGCTTGGAGAGGTTTGTAGCACATAGCTGCAGCAGAAAATGTTACCCATACCCTAAAGGCCAGGTCGCAAGAACCAAGCGATGTGGCGAGGTGAGCGCATGGGAAGAGCTGGGTGGTTGCGATGGATGGAGCTGTGTGGCTGTTCAGCGGGTGCAATTTGTGGTGCTGATGTGAGAGTAAGGGAGGATGGGAAAGGAAGGTGATGGCGAAAAAAGGAATCCAGGAAGCATATGAAAGAAAATCAATACATGATGTAGTTTGTGTTTTACACTTACTTGATGAACTAAAGGGCAGCTATGAGAGTAGTTTCTGGGCAAGAGCTGAAGCTTGCATGCAATTTGGACAGCTCGACGGCACCCCCTCGTTGCTCAGGTTGTAATATACCTAAATAGCTAGGTGAGGTGGCACCAGAGAGGATTATTCTTTTTTGAATTTTCAATTTGACTTTTCCTTGAAGAGAGGTAGCTTTTGTGCAGTAATGTCTGCACGTGCAGATGTTTCTTATCATCTTGGAAGAGGAAGTAGGAGAGTTATTTCAAGGCAGACAGGATACTGTTATCTGATGCTCTCCTTTTTCAATTACTGTGAGATGTGCAACTTGTCACAAAAGAGGAAAGGCTTATTTCCAGGAAAAGTAGCAGTTAAAAATGTCAATGAATGTGTTATTGGAAAAAAAAAACACCACCACCAGCCTCATGGAGTAGCTTGTATCTTGTGCTTCCACAGTAAGAAAGGAGGAATGTGTGTGTCCTGGCTGCAAGATTACTTGGAAAGCAGAAGCTAATGCAAGCACCCAGCTACCTCTGGCACTTTCTCACAACGGGGTGATTAGCCTCTGAAAGGCCTGTGTCATTCCTTTAACCGAGCAGGAACGTGGGTAACTGCTTAATTTACAAATTTTGCCAAGATCAGAGGAGGTGAATCCCCTTCATGCGCTGCCAGTGATGCCTGGTGAGAGGGGCAGCGCGCAGAAGCTCAGCCTGTGCCCTCACCGCTCCTCAGCCAGGCCGGGGCTGTCTCAGCAGGAGCAAATACGGACCTCTGCGCGCCCTCCTGTTGCCACACAGGGGGAGTTGAAACGGCATTTTGGGCTGGCTTCTCTGGAGTTGTTTATGGCTTGCCGTGGTTCAGGAAACCCTGCGAAATTAATGTTGTTGGGTTCTTGGACGGTGCCATTTCCGTCACTTTGGGAGCCATTGTTCTGGTGTGTGAAGTGCTGGCAAGCGTTTGTCTGACACAGAGATGGCACACAAACATTCTGTGCTAGGACTGTTGCTTATTTTCATCTTTCTTTCTTGCTTGCTTTCTTGCTTGCTTTCTTGCTTGCTTTCTTGCTTGCTTTTCTGAGCTTTTAATTTCCTTATGATATTTTTGTTTTGCAGTCTCTCATTCTGTACTTCTTATGGGGATTAACCAGTAGACTTTAATCAAAACCTGTAGTTAACACTGTGGTTTTTTTTTTGTTTGTTTGTTTTTTCCCCTTCTTTATATAAGAAAAGTTTGAAAACTACCAAGCTGCTGCAGCAGCTTGTTGACATGTTAACAGCAAACTTAAGCCTGCACAAAGCAGTGAGAACCGATGACTAGAAACTGATCCCGGAGCTTCATACACTGGTGGTGAATTCAGAAGATCAGATCTCTCCCTTTTTCATCTGCAGAAAACTCCTCAAGTACTAAGCACTGTCTTTCTGGAAGTTATTCTCAGCAGTGATACAATTATCAACATTCACAGCGATAGCAAAAGCCTTTCAACAACATTCCTGTAAAGCTGTGAATCACACCTCTGTTGAGATACCTCCTGATAGACTGCATGAACAGCAATACTTAGAGATATTGATATTTACCATTCATCTTTGATTTGCAGAATATGCTACATCTATTGAGCTAATGATGCTAATATAGATGGGGTTACATGCTGTATTTACAAAGACATAATCCTATTTATGGGGCTGGCCTCATTAGACCTGCTTGTTAATCAAACAGTTTTAACAGCTCCTCCCAGACAGATTAAATAACATTCTTTTCAATTTGCAGTTGGTGAAGTGAAATGTAATCAAAGGTGTAAACCAATGGTATTAAATTGTGTATTTGAAGCTGGGAGCAGCTTCCTGCATAGACGGTCTTCTGAGCAAGTCTTTATTGTTTTACGTGTGTTTTAAATTTTTGTGACTGGAGTTTCTCAAATCCTCATTCATTCCAGTGAATTTCATGTAAAACCAGAATTTAGGTACTTCTTGTAGGACACTGTAAGGCCTAATGTTTTCTCATTTGCTTGTTCAGAAATAGTTGTGTTGGAAGGCAGTCTTTCTGCTATCTGTTGTGGCTGTGTACTTGAGCGGATGTGCAGGAACTGAATGTTTCTTCTGAATTATTTTGAAATGTTGACAAGGACATCGTGAGTCTGAATAGACGCTGTTGTTTTATGGTTTTCTTCTGTGAAATAATTATCAAAGCAGTAGCTTTAGCTGTCTGTGGGACATACCTGCCTCCATCTCCTTCCCTCAGAAGATCCTAGAAGTGGATCAGTCAATGTGGTTAAGGTGCTCAGAGAAGCTGGAACCAAAAGTGTCGCATGAGGACAGCGATTGTGTGGCCCTGTTGGTGTGGGGGCGTGGGGAGCAGATGGGCACCTTGCTGGCTGCAAGGCTGGGTGCTGCCAGGGTCTGGAGGCATGGCTGCCATCTGTCTGTGTGGGTCCCGACCAGCTCCCTGAGCCAGAGCCCATGCCAAAGTGGTGAGGAGGAAAGAAGAGTCTCAGTGCTGCAGTGTTCAGCTTCTTAGCTGGGGTTTTCTTTCCATGGGATTGTTTGTGGGTCCGATGGTGGGTTTCTCTGCTGGGCTGCACCACCGAACCTTTTCACAGCTCCATCATACTCTTCTCTCGTCCTTTATTCTGTCTCCTATGGCTGTTTCTCAGTTCTCAAGTATATTTCTCTCTTCTCAAGTATGTTGGCAAAGGTTTTTTTTTTAGTGAGTCTTCTTGTTTGCAGGTAAGGAGCACTATTCCCCTGCCTGCGTATACCCAAAAGTCAGCTTCAGGCATTGTGCTCTTCTATCCCTGCACACAGGGTAAAACGTTGAGGCTTTTGAAGTATCTGTTCTTCATACCTGTGGATCAGTAAACACCAATGCTTTTACTTTCTGAGATAAAACTGTGAAAAAGATTGTCACTTTGTTTTTCAGAGAGATTTCAAACAACTGAGTAGTCTATGTGGAGTGGGAGGGTAGAACGACTCTTAATGGGTTGTTAATTAAAACAGAAAGATAGTTCGTATTTCAAGTAGGTGTCATTCCTGGAAAACCTATGTGAGACCTAACTCACTGCATGCAAGGTGTAAGCTGCTCTGCAAGAGGCCAGGTTGGGTGGGTTTGTGTCCCACGCCAGCAGGGGGAAACAGCAATTTCCACCTACAGCACAGAAAGTGCTGTTTTCTTGCATAGATTATTTGTACTTCACAGATATTTCTCGTGCAAAAACAATGCTGTTTTGTTTCCATGCTTTCTTCTCTCCTGGTCAAATGTTTGTGTTTAAGCCTTGATTAGTTAAAGCACTCAGGAAAATTAACTGAAGTAGAACTTGCCTGTTTCAATGGCAAAACAAAACATGAGGCAGTTTGAATGGAAACAGTATTTATCTTGCTTGTGAATGAATGCTCAGCTAATACTCTGCACATTGTTATTGTTTTCTTTCCTTTTTAGTGCTTTTGGGTGCATCAAATGCCTTAATATGCAGCAGGCATCATCAAAAGCTAGCCTGACTAGCAGCTGCTTTCAGCAACGTTTGAGTATTCTTAATGACTTTTTAGTAGATTGGTTGAGTAATTTCAACAGAAAGTTTCCAGCAGATAGAGGATCGCCCTTAGACACACGTTGTATGTATTTAAGAATCATCTTTTCTCTGTTTCTCATCTACTGGATGGAAACGTGTTTTCCCTCTGGTCAAGTCTGCAATCTGGCTTTTTAAAGGAGAACATCCGACACTGGTAACATTACCTCTGTTATCGTCGCTATTCATTAACTTTCAATAGCACTAGTTGTTCTCTTAAACTGTGATCAGTAACATTACCCTTCAGCCCAAACTGGCGTAGAGCAGAGCGCCTCAATCACTTACCTCTGCAGGACATCAGCTGGAGGGGAACCAAATCCCCTCCAGGGTAGGCATGAGGGTTTCTTCTCTTGCAAAGGCTGTGCAAAGGGGCTTTGAAAACAACAGTGTGAAGACCTTGTAGCCTTGTGCCTGCGTGCTCCCCTTCGGGCTCCCTGGGCTTTCATCAGCTCTCCAGGACAGCCCCTAGGCTCCTGGGGGATAAGAGGAGAACGTCTTACCTCTGGTAGGAAAATGGCAGCGTGCGTCGTTTAAAATAATGAAAGGAGGATTTCAATGGGGCCAATCAATCTTGATACTGTCCTGGCTCTGCATTTGGTCCTAGATCTCTGTTGTCTGCCAAATACATGTTGACCTTTTCTCTTCCTTCTTTCTCTTCAAAGGCTGCATTTTTGCCCCACCAATTTCTTTTGATCTGTGGAAAATTTGAGATCTCTAGCTTTTTTGTCCACTTATGTATTCACCAGAATAGGGATTTTGTTGACACCAGTCATGAAAATCCTGAACCAAATGTTCAAAATGTGCATTTAAAAATTACTCCCCCCCCAAGCCCCAACACTTTAATTGAGGAAAAAAAAAGACAAAACAGATAAATAAGCCTTCATTAAAGGTCTTGTAGGTAGTGCAATTAAGTGTGTGCATTTACCTGATAAATATTTACAGAGGTTTCTGGGCTCTGTCCCTGTTGCGTGCTAGGTAGCTGTGTAGTTGTGAATTGTAAATACCTCCATGGCTGAGCTTTGATTGCAGCCCTGCTGAGACCCCTGCCAGTCACCGGCATGATGGCTGGAAGCCCTTGCCTGCCTGCAGGTGAGGTACCCATGCCCTCTTCCACACCATCCCAGAGCTTTGTTCCTGGGATGAACTCTGACCAAGGGCAAACCTCCTGGGGCCATTCAAGCCATACCCTTAAAAATGCAGGGGGTGGGATGGGCTGTAAAATCTAGTTAATAAATACTCTTTTACTGAAGGAACAACATGCAAGACCTTTAAAAACTCCTTTATTTGTCATCCCAATCATAGTAGTTGACATCACCTTTTTTTTTTCTTTTTTTTTTCTTCCCCTCTTTCAACCTCAGATTCTTCCTGCAAAGGAAATAATTCTGACAGTCATTTATTGAAGGTAGCTAATAAAACAATGGAAGGATGTAGGCTGAGGCATAAATGAGATATTGTGACAGATGTAGATGATTATTAACCAGCTGATGTTTCCGCAAAGGCTTCTAATCATAAACACAGCGTGGAGTGAATCTGGGTATATTAATAGCAAAAGTTTTATGGAAAATCTGAGTGTGTGCTTTTTCTTTAACATTCCATTTCCTGTTTTAATTGATAGAGTGTGAAGCTTTTATACAAAAAAATTTGGAAAAGATTATTTTGCATCTGTGACATTAAGTACATAGTACAGGCCAGAAACAACATGTTGTGGAAGGACTTCTTGAAAGGCCTCCTATTATAATACTTTTTTAGAGACGTGACTAGTGACAAATGCTAAACTCAGAGATATAATAAAGCCAAGTGGCTGCGGTAGAAGAATATCTATTTGTGTCTATGCAACCTATGTTTTCATGTGACTTTGCGAGAAAGAGGAAGATATTATCAGAAGAGAGAGATCATTATGCTATAAAACTTGTGTGCCGCACTTCCAATTTTTCTCTGGCATTCTATCAAATGTCCTCTGATTTAGTTTTAGTCTCATATTGTCCTTCATTATGTTTTGGGAAATATAATGCTAGGCTTGTATGGTAATCACTAGGTTAGAGTTGAAATACTTTCAATGTGCACCTTTCTTTCTGCAGCTCTGCTACAACTTCGGCTTATCACCCTTGTTTTCTGAATTTGAGGAAAAAAAAAAAAAAAGGTTAAGCACAAATTTCCTAAATAGAACAATGCAAACTCTATTTAACATCTTATACCACAGCTCTGCAAGTATTACTTTGTATCCTGATACCATTTGCAAGCATAAACAATTTGTTTGCCTTACAGCAGCTGGTATTTTTGATGTGTAGAGTGGTTGCTTAGAGTGGAGCAGAAAATGTTGAGGAAGGGAAATATTGTTGTACTACTATAATACGTGAGAGAGACAGTATAAATGGCAGTACCTGTGCTGTTTTAATTATAGTCTGCATTTTACCTATATCAACCAACCCCAACCCCAAATCAATGCAACAAATGCATTTCAAACATCTTGTGACAGGAAGGGCCACATCTGAAAATTTGAGGATAACAGAAAATAGCATACATTTAATCAAAAGGTATGGATAGGAACCAATTTATCCCCTGGTTACCCCCAGCACTCCAGAAACATGGTATAAAGTGTAGGCACGTAACCAAAACACCAGCTGAAGTAATAACAACGTGAATAACGCCATGTGCAAGGTGTGCGGAATATACGTGGGGAAATCTTCATTACTCCTTTAATTTCTCAGTTTGGGAACAAAGCCTAATAGGCTAGAAGAGCTCTTAAAGCACGCACTTGTGCTTTTCGTGACGGTGAGGCAGGACTGGGTGTCTCTGGAGAGCCTGTTGTCTTCAGCCCCCCAGTAGATGCTCTTACCTGCTCCTGGGGATGGCTGAGGACATACCTTTTTCTGCTGTTGTGGGCAATTGTTTCTAGCCTGGCAGCATGGCTAAAACCGTGTGATTTGTAACTCATCCGTTCGCCCGCTTGATGGGCGGCCTCCCCGTGCGAGGAGGCCAGCTCCTGGGGTGGCGAGGGAGGAGCGGGCCCGCTGGGCCGCCAGGAGCAGGGCAAGGGCCTCGGTCCGCACTTGGCTGGAGCCAGGAGAGCCCCAGGCAACGTGGAAGGGGCTGCTGGGGAGCGGAGCAGGGAGGGGAAACTTTGCTTTGTCGTCCCCCCTCCAAGCTGTTCAGCGGAGGATTAAGGAGGAGCAATCGCACAGAGCAGAGGGGGCCCGGCAGTACCAAACTTGAGGCAGTGCCGCTCGCTCGCTGCGACGTGCGCTTTCTGCAAGGCTGACAGGTATGCAACACAGCAGCAGTTTCTTTAATGGCAACTTGTGCTTATCGCCTCTCCTAGTTTCAGATCTTGTTTTCTGGTGGCTAATTAAAAGAAACTTTATTATTCTTGATCTTACTTGTTCTTGTTCCTTTCCTTTCCTTTTTTTTTNTTTCCTTTCCTTTTTTTTTTTATTTTTTTCCCAAAGCTGTTGCTCTGCTAAAGAGATCTGCTTAAATTAAGCAATCTGTGCCAAGTGAAATCATTCAATTATTGGTGCTTTTTGGTCTTTCTTTTGGATAAACAGAGCCTTCCTGACGGCGAGGCAGTTCCTCAGGAATTCCTTTATGGTGAATTAGACGGGGCAGTGATGAATAACCCGGGGCAAAGGACACCCTGAGCAGCGAACCAAATTGATTACATAAGCCTTCAGCTAACTTCTTTAGGGTAATTTTGGATGCCCCGGTATCCCCTAAGGCATAGGTGGGGCCCAAGCTCCCCCCAGGGGCCTACTCTTGTTAATGTTTTCTGCCATGTTAGCTGCCATTTCGCATGCAGTGTGCCTGCAGCAGCTTTAGAGGGCTAAGACTGTCTGTGCAGTGAATTACGGGTCTCCAAGAAGGATCAAGAGCTGGAGCTTTCTGCGCAATGACGCTCGTTGCCTCCTGGTGCATGTGCAGCGGCGGTGATACCGCATTACTGGGGAGCTTCAGGTAGCCCCAGGTCTCCTGCTGTCTGTTGTCATCCTGCTGGTGACATCCAGCATCATGGTAAGGATTGTTTCTACATGGACTTGATTAAGTAGCAGCCTAATATGCTTGCTACCCTGTTGAGAGACTTGTAATTCCTGGCAGNGGCTATCACTATAACAGCAGAGCATCAAGGCTGTCTCTGTGGTCTCTGTGGGTGTGGAGCATGATTCCCCCCAGTTGTATCCTGTACGAAAGTAACATGGTGTCTGATCACTATCTTGAGGGGCTAAAGTGAATCAAAGGTTGGTTATTGCACATATTTTTTTAAATCCACTTTACTTTCCTCTCCTATGAACGTTCTCCTCAAGATTCCTTTAAGATATGACCCATTGTTACCCATTTGCTTAGGTTGGAAGAAGCCTTGGATTTAACATTGAAGGCTGCATATGCTGGGGATGTGATCGAAGACAGGGAGAAAGTGGGATGTGGGACTGGGGATGAGAGCAGGAAGAAGAGATGATCCGATCTGTTCATGTTTGTGCTGCTGCTTGCTTTGCTGATGAGAAGCTACGTCAGCACTGTCCAATGTTTTCAGAGATGAGTTGATGATGAAATGTGCTGCTTATCATGGAGTAAAGGGCACCATTTTGCTTCTTAATAAGTATGAATGAAAACTGTAACATGAAATAAATGTTAAAGTGGATTTAGGAGTATCCACAGTGTTCCTTCACAAAAAGCATGGACCTGGATGGACAGTCTTCCTTCCCTTGCTGCTACAAGTGGCAGCACTATCACTGTGGAGGTTTCCATACAGCTTTGCAGCAGCCCCTGGGTACTTTTTTCTTTACCATTTCTCTGAAAGAAGAGTCTTCTCTTGCCAGGGTTTGAGAGTAACTTTAGGTCACAGGCTTTAATAAAACCTGCATCTTGGATGCCCATATAGCGCAGAAATTCACTGCTTACTGGGGAATCATTTGGATCTTTGATTTTTTTTTTTTTTCCTCCTTTGTGTTTTAAATGGAGTGTTCCAGGGGGAAATAGCAGCAGCTGATGGAAGATACACAGGACAGCAGTTCATATTTCTGTTCCTAAGCTCACCGGGGCAAATTGGCATGCACAATTTAGATTTACTCTTCATTTCCAGCTTCTTGCAAGGAATTGTTACTTCCAGTGACAAGTCTCAAGATACCAGCAAATTCCTAAAAGAGTAACTTTTATATTATTGGAGGAAAGAGGAAGGGGAAGCATTGCGGGCAGCTATATTTCATTATTTTGAATATACAAAAGGGAAGTGAGTTCTCTCTGATACTGGCCTCTCCCTGCTTCTGGAATTAAGTTCTCATGTGCTGTGAAAATATTTGGGGGGGGGAAATATGCTTCCCTCCAGTAAGTATTTAACTAGCTGCTTCATCATCAGAATTGAATGAGGAACTACTCTGCTATAGATTGTACATATTTATCCTGGGATTTGTGCTGCTTCTTCATTCAAGTTGAGTAGAAGTGGGAGATGATGTGTAGAGAGATGACTAAAGAAGAAAGGCTGGGTGGGACACAAAGTCCATAGGCTGTCCAGATACATCTTTTTTCTTGTTGTGGCCTTATGTAAAAAGTCATTCTGATATAGATTCACAGGTTGCCTGGTACAGAGGTCACACATGGAAGACTTTGTCACATGCTAATTTTTGTCTTCAGTTTCTTTGCTTCTTAGTGATATTTGTTGGAGAAGCTTATAGAAGGAGCATGGGAAGCTTGGCTGGGCTCCGGCCAAGGAATTGCAGCTGGTCTCCTAATTACAAAAAGACAAAATGATATACGGGCCTGTGGGGATCTGTCAGACACAGATTTATTGGGCAGGATGAAGCAGGACTTAAAGCTATCACCTCCTTTCCATCACTCCCTCCCCATACAGTGCACGTGCTCTGAGTTTTGTGGTACTTTTGCAGCCATGTGAAAGTCATCATCTGGAGTACCTTTATCATCTCTCGTCTCCCTGGTTCCTGCCCAGTTTGCAGCTTCTCCAAGTCTAGTTAATGGCTGCATAACACAGGAAATAACACGTAAAATAACTTTACCCATGCCAAAATTAGGAATTCTGCTGTTTAGGACTGCTAAGAAATGATAGTCTGATCACCTTGTCTGTCTCATATACCTCCTTGGACATCAGGAAGGAAAAACACATCAAGGTTGCCACTGATGGAAACAAGAGAAGAACCTGCATGTGCTGGCTGCTGGCCTCTAGCCATCCTAACTTGTGGTCAGTGCAACACCAGCCAGCTAGAATAGTTTTTAAAAAAAAAAAAAAAAAAGTTAAATCCAAAGAATAAGAGTTTGTCAAAAGTGAAATGTGTTGGCTTATACTGGTTTCTGCAGACCCTGGGCTCCCAAACAAGCTGTTGGGGCAATACATGGGGAGGAGGAGGGAGAGGGACCAACCTGTATTTGGAAGTCCCTGCACTCTCCTGTTCAAGGACTCGTGTTCAAGTCTTTCATTTACAGTAGGGTCAGGAACTGGGGCTCTCAGGTCCCAGATGAATGCACCTGCTCCCTGACTACTGAGATTTTGGCAGATAGGCAGATACTGTGACCTCACTTTTTATGCAAACTGTCAGAGAATATCACAGTTAAAATGAGAGGGTTTTTTGCATGTAACTTAGTGCATGATTTTTAATTATGGAGAAAAAAACTGGAGAGGGGAGCTTACAAAGAAAGTGGACAAAACCGTGCCAGTCACTTCTTTGTGCAGTTCCAAGCTCTAGCTAATGGCCCTTGGACTCCTTGCTGCCTTTGCCCTGCTGGCACAGCCCAACCTTCTTGCAGGTTGAGGTGCTCAGTGAGGGCATGAGCTTTGTATCGTTCATCCAACACTGTCATGTCTTTGGCGACACAGTTTGTCCCAGGGTAATATGAAGAAAGTTTGTAGTGTAGGAGTGAAATCCTGGCTCTGCAGCAAGAGACCTCATGCTAATTTTGGCCTAACCAGGATTTCACCTTTAGAAAGTAAACGAAAAGGAGAAGTTGGTAGTAGGTGATATTAAAATTATTTCTGCATTGCTCAGTATTGTCTCAGATCTTTTATTCTTTCTACAGAGTATGAAAAGCACAAAAAGAAGTCTTGTCCTCACTGGTTTCTAGCCTCAGTGGCTCCTCTGTTCAGAGAAGACTGCTGATTTATTTCCTTGTAAACTTATAACTTTTGACTTCTAAGTTGCATTTCTAGAATTTGATAATGTATCCAAACATCAGAAGCTGGTCTGGTCTCCAGTCTTGCTCATAAGCCTAAAAGTTTAGAGACGGAAAGTGCAATGTTTTATATGTAAGACTTATTGCTCATTTTAATAGGGTGTGCACATGTCAGGGCTTTGTTTTGAGCACTTTTCATACTATCTTTTCATGTGTTGTATGCTGCTAGTTCACTACAAATTGAATATAATGCGTGTGTTTTTTTAATGAAAAGGTACATATCTTTTCAAGTATGACTGGTAATATACTTGCTGTTATTCAGAAGAAACTCTGAAGGAATTAACTAATGTTAATTTAATGTTAATTTAATGTTGTCTACTAAAATAACAACATTTCTTGTAATTGGTGGGTTTTTAATGTATTTCTCCAGTTATGCATCTTCAAGGTAATTGTAAAAATCCATGACTGCAATTTAATATAAATTTGCATAAACTTCTTTAAGTTGCCATGAAGTGAAAAGGTCAGAAATGGAGGAATTTCATTAAAAAAAAAAAAAAAAAACGCTTTTAAAAGTGAGTAAGCATCAGTTAAGGATATAGGACATCAGTAGGATAATGACCTTTTCTGAGGTTTTCACAAATGGAAACTGAGCACTCTCTGGCTGTAGTATTCTGGAGTGCCACCCGAACATATGTTTTTCAAAGCCAGGGGAGCCATTGCATGTTATGTCATTCTTCATTTCGTGACACTGTTGATGCAAACCAGGACAGGAAGCCGGCTGGGATCACGATATATCACTTTTTTTTTTTTTTTTTTTTGGTTTTTGTTTTTTTTCCTTTCTTTTTGGAAGGAAAAAAAACATTAAAGGGAAAAAAAAAAAAAAAAAAGCAGACTTTGATATCTAAGTGGATAAATGCTTTCCTTTTGAGAGAGAGTGCATGTTTTCTTTAGTCTTCCATACAAGGTGACTCTGGATGACAACAGCAACCAAAAAGAAAAAAAAATAAAATGAAAAGTAGCATTAAAAATTGTTTTATGGCTACTGTTCCCTTTTTGACCTTGCTGCTTCCCTGTGATTACAGAAGACGCTGACCAGGAGATCTCAAGACTTGCAGCTTCCTGGGATTGTCTGTCATAGGATTGAGAAGCAAAAGAATAGCACTCCACTGTGAAACGTGTGCCAGTATATTTTAAAGTGTCCTTAAAAGACTTTCCTTTGGACATAGTCAAGAGGGTTCAAGAGGCCAGAGCAACAGATAGGTATCACTCCTTAAGCTTTTTTTTTTTTTCCAGATGAAAGTCTGTGGTGGTTGTTCTTGTTAATGTTTGCTATGTATAATACCAGCATGCCTTTTGGTGCTGGTTTGGGTTATTTACATTAGGAAGTGGAGTGACGTAAAAAGTTGAGAATTTCTTTGTGGAAGCATTGTTCCTTTACGATGAATGCATCAAGTCCCCCGCTCCAGCAGGCAGCTGGAGTCAAACAGTAGGAGGCAGTCAGATCGATCTGCTGCTCTCCCTTAACGTCCCAGTCCCCCTTTCAGCTGGCACTTCACTGAGAAAGCGCTGCCTTGATTTATCTCAGGGCCGGGGCCAAAGTGTTTCTCTCAATGACCTTGGATTTCTGCTGCCTCCTCCACCTGCTAGCTGGGTATCTCCGGCTGGATGTGCTCGTCTTCCACCAAACGCTGAACCCGGCTGCTGACCGGTCTCCTTCCGAGCTGTATTTTCAGCTGTGGCCTGCGCTGTTCCATGTGCTGGTTGAGGGGAACAGCCTCGGAGAGGGAGGCCCAGGGGCTGCCTCCTCACGCAGTGCTTCTGCAAAGAGGCCCCACGACCGGCTGCAACTGTCGTGCGAGCATGGAAGGGTAAATGCCATCTCATCTGATATTTATTATGCAATTGTGTTACCTTCATGGGTGGCCTGGGGAGGGAAGTGAGAAGGGAGGGCAGAACCAACCAGCCCATTTACCTCCCTGGTGGGGAACCAGAGTTTTAAATAGGAACTCGTTTTTGGAAAACCAGACCAGCATCTGACGTCTCTAACTGTGGGCTTTCACTGTGTTCAAATCCTGCATGGGTTTCGAAACAGGGCTTCGAAAGCGTGGGAGCGTTTGGAGCTGATCGTGCTGCCGTTTTAAGGGTGACCTATGTATGGTGGGAATGAGTGTGTTTGTTCAGCCTTTAGGGCCACAGAGGTGACAAGCATTTTCATCTGACTTTTGCTTTTTATCATATTTTCCTCCTTTCGATATCTATTGCTGAAATATTCCTTATAAAGATCTGTAGGAAGAACTCAAATATGACTTTTAGGATAGAATGAATGGTAAAATTGAGAGAGGACTTGATGGTTTGAGTGGTTATTTGAATTCCTTAGCAGGTGATCCCAAGGTATTACATGTCCAGTTTTGCATTGGACACTAGCTGTTTACCTAAAGCTGGGCTGGTTCCACTTGGTTATTTACAAATAAGAAATTTTGTTTTGCAGCTGAGGAGCTGTCATCATACTTATCTTTTTGCATATCAGCAAGTCACATTACACTGAATCATTTTTATTTAAACATTTGTATGATTGTAACTAATTTTAGCAAATTCTTACTTTGACACTTTTATAGGTACATTTACACATGACATTTTCATGGCTTGTTAATCTCTTATTATTTGTGTCAAGTTCTATTTTTTGGAAATTGCATGTATTTAAAATGGATAAAAATGTATTTGTTTTAGTTGGCTAACTGGAACATCTTAAATGTAGTGGCTACAAGAGGAGAGTCAAGTAAGTTTATCAAAATAGGCAGTTAATTAGCTGAACTAGCAATAGTTAGTTCAAAAAAACCACCCTCATTTATCATCAGTTAGATCTCTCTTTAATTTTTGCCATTATGATGGGTAGCAGTCAGTGTGTGTCTGTAAAACGTCCTTTTCTTTGCAATGATGAATACCCCTTTGAACAAACACGATTTATTTCACAGTGAAGGAGAACAACCATATTTAATGAAAGCCACTGCTGAACTGCAGTTTTGCACTGCTGATTTTGTCCCTGGGGGCCTGCCACAGTAGTGGACCAGTTTGTGTCCTGGCTTTTTGCTGGTACGTGCTGGATATAAGTAAATTAAATGATGTCTGGAAGCCACTGTTGGACAAAGGGGAAGTTACTGCAGAAGGAAAGGAACAAGTAGGACAGCAACGAGTATTTGAGGACAGAGTTGAGGAAAAAGATTAAAATTTGCCAGGTGGAAGATGTTTTTTAAAATAAGCCAAGAATAGGCACCCTAAGATACATAGACTGAACACTAGTAGTTTATTTTTTTATTTTTTTTTTAACCTAATCTCAGCTAAATCAATTGTATTTAGAGCCGTAGACTCCCACAGCCTCGACAGATGTTCAGTGAAAACTTTATGAACACTGAGTAGTCTGTGAACTTAGTCCAGGTCTTGACAACAGTTTTATGGACTGATTAATGGCCTGTGTTACTGTAGGTGTGGGTTTCCTCTTCTGTCTGCTGGTGGTGTAACTAAAGCTTCCACAGATGTGGCTTTTGCAAAACAAACAAACAAACAAACAAAAAAAAATCACAGGGATGAGCACTCTTAAGGTGAGCTTCAGATTAGAAAGCAAAATGGAGAACTTCCTTCCCAAAAGCTGAAGAAGGAGGAATGTACATGTTCTGTCGAGCAGCAACTTGCTGCTCTTACGAACCATGTATCTGAAATTCTTAAAGCAGGAAAAAGCAAGAGTAGATACCACTCATTTAACCAGCAGAGGAAGGATAGCTGTGCTAGTTTAAAGCAGATAGCATTAGCTATGGTGAATTAAAATGATCAGGTTTGAATTTGACTTTAAGTAAGAACCCAGACCATGTCTTTGGGGAACCCCATCTGGTTTCAGGCATTTTTAATGGAAAAATGAGACAATTTTGATACTTTTGTCATCTGTTGTAGGTATTTTGGGGGAGGGGGGGAGGCTTGCCACAGTTTCTATTTGTTCAGTTCATGGAGTTCCTGCTTGATTAATGTTCTGCAAGTGAAATGTTTTTGTTTTGTTCTCCCATTTGTCAGCTTTACACTGTGTGTTCTAAGGGACAGAATGAGCTTGAAAACTGAATGCTCTAGCAAAAAAAAAAAAAAAAGACTTTAAAGTCCATCATTTCACCCAGCCTTCATTACCTTCAGAAAAATCTGACATGAGCATTTCTTTAGAAAGAAGTAGAAAGATTTTTTTTCCTGCTGCTCCCTAACTGACTTACACAAGTCACACGAATCTTCCACACACTCTTGAAATGCAGGTTTCTCAATTCACCTACATGCCAGAGTGCTTGCAGGTTCAGCCTTCAGTTGACAATATAGAGGAAGCAGAGAAACAGTTGAAATGTATGATGTAGATGAATGCAGTGGAAAAGCCTGCTTGCCCCATTCCCCACCATTTCTGACTTTGCTTCAGAATAATTGCAGAGATTTCATTGGAGTTTTTACTGATGTAAAGATGCCAGTCAGGCATCATTGTGGTGTTCTTCATCTGTCAAGTAAGTGGTCTTGTAGGTGCCACCAACAAAATTGCTTTAAAGTACCATGAAAGTGTGACTTGTTTCTTTCAAAAGAAAACCTACTATCCATTTGAAAGAAAAATCGAACACGTGACCTCGTGGTTTAGACTCAGCCAAACATGAATTCATGAGGTTTTGCACTTAGTTTTGCTGAGAAGAGCTCATCTTTTTGCTCTTTTAGCCCCCAGTTCTGGTATCGACCTGGAGCCTGCAGTCTGTGGGATAAAGTTACTGTTTCATCTGTCACCTCATTTGGATCCTAAATGGCTACATCACCTCATACAGTACAAAATAACAATAGAAAACAGAAAAATAATACTGAGCAAGACTTGTATTGTAAGGGAAAGTGAAAGAAACTTGTGCTTCTAGTCCCAAGGGAGGAAAAAGGAAAAAGCAGTACAATGGCTGAACAGTAAAAGCCAAGCACAGGAAAAAGGTTGCTGTTTATGGGCTTCCTAGGAGTAACTACATAAAGCTCTGTGCAGTGTGAGAAAAGCAATAATACAGAAAGAAAGGATAAATTGATAGTTCTAAATATAAATGTGGGCATAACAGAAGAGCCACACAATGCTTTTCTCCTGGGAAATTGTTTTTCCAGGTTAGTAAATGGTACTTTTGGTATCACCAGAAATTCTGTTTCCCAGATTAATGACATGATATGGTTTTCTTAGTCCATATTGTATGCTTGCCAGAAATGCCATCATCTGAGTCTGTGCTTTGAACTCAGGTATTTATTTAACCCAGCTTCCAGGCTTTTGAAAAGACTGGCCTCCCTCCCGATTATTCTTGAGACAAGCTTGTTTATAACTTTCTTATTTTCTCAACCAATAAGAATAAATGGCAGAAGGCAAAGGGGAGACCAGATCTGCCATTTCCACTCAGTTGTTGCACAAAAAGTGATTTACATAGGGAGTGTCTCTCAAGAACCTTCCATCTTCTCCATTTAATTATGCTGGTGAAAGCAGGTGGAAAGTGCTACATGTTGAGATGGGTCAAATTTGATGCCCAGCCTGCACTGGCAGAATAAGAGATGTTCTTCGCTAAAGACTACTTTGAAAAGAGATGAATTTTCTTCAGGGCAACAAAGTTTGATCTGTAATCCTGTCGTTAGGAAATGCGTATGCATCTATCTGTGTTTATTTGTAGCTTCTTGTATTTCAGGGTCAGCAAGGAAAAGACATTTTGCCTATTATTGCCAAATAATCTAGTACGTGAAAATAGGGCAACTGCTTTCTTTCACAGTCTGTAATGACTAGGAGTCCACCACATAAACCTGTGGAAAGCAGGCATGAAGAAAAGGCACTAAATATTGGTGAGCCAGTGAGCTACACCTACCAGCTTGTGTTCATAATGACGTGGGGCTTCTCTCCATGCCAAGGCAGAGGGGCTTTGGCCCTGGGGGGAGCCTTGTAGTACAGCTGTGGGCCAGAAAGCTCTGGTCAGACTCCTGCCGAGGGGCTGGCCGGCATCTCCATTTTCCCATCAGTCTGTGGCTACCAAATGCTGATAAACATTTGGCTTAAGGGCCTCTCGGCTCCCACTGCCAGACCGTGTGAAGACGTGTTTCTGTTTCTGCTCTTGACTAAACATCCCAGAGACTCTGGCAGCTGTGGGTGTGGAGCTTTGACAAGTTTCTGGTCCTCTTCCTTCCCTTCCATGTTTTTCTGTCAGTACTTCTGAACCTTGCCTCTGCTGCAGCAACACCTCTCTTAAGCAATGGTGGCAAAACCTACCCCCAAACACAACAAACAAGCAGTTCCCCCTGCCCTTCTGTCCCTAAACCTGGCATGACCCTGGGTTAGCTGGCCACTCTCATTTCCTAGTAATGGAATTGTTCATAGTTTAAATCATTTATTTCTGTGTGCCTTGACAAAGTATTAAGGAGTAAACTCAAAAATGCTTGCAATCTCTGCAAGCCTCACTGCTGAACTTTCTTCTTGGTCCACGTTGAGGTGTTGGCTTGGTTGTTGTAACAGCTACAAGCTGTAACTGGGGTTAATCTGGTTTATTAAAAACAGCATCCTGTTGCCACACTGTCAATACAGTTTCACTCAGCTCTTCAGACGCCGGTCGGCCTAACAGCTGTCCCCACTAGGGACGACTTTCTGCCTCTCGGGGATGTTGAGTGCTGGCAGTTGATCTTAACCTTGCAAATACAGAATGAAAATAAGGGGCTCTGTGTTTCATATATGAACACATACACACATAATTT
This sequence comes from Anseranas semipalmata, assembly GCA_013399115.1. Taxonomy (NCBI): domain Eukaryota; kingdom Metazoa; phylum Chordata; class Aves; order Anseriformes; family Anseranatidae; genus Anseranas; species Anseranas semipalmata. The sequence goes on from VXAA01002119.1 coordinate 797,537, forward strand.
CATAGTTATCAGTCTTAGCAGTTTGTTGTTGCGAAATGGTAGTTCACAAGAACATGTTGCAGATTTTGAGTTAGACTTGTTTTTTCCAAAATTTCACATTTGGAGAAAAGGATTTTGTTAAACACATTAATTTTGAACAGTTTTGAGCACTTCAAATTACTAAGAGTAGCAATATGTCCAAATTAAAACATTACATTAGAATCACTTGGAAAATGTAGGGCTGAAATGCAAACTAGACTGTGGATTTGATTTATTCCAGACACAATTAAGTGAAGCCTTGAGATCCAGACATTCCTAGCTTTTGAATATTGTTCAAAATCGAGGTCCAGACATGAATCTTGCATTGGAAGGTTGACCAATTTATATATCACTGGAGGATATTTAACAAGGTTTGATTGGACCTGGAAGGTAATGACTGCTTAATATTTCTGATGAATAGAGAGGAGCTGAGGATTTCCTGGGGATGGCCCTGAGGTCATCCTGCGTTTCACAAATCCAGCCTGCAAGAAGATGTTGTAGACAGTCTCATATATTGCAAAACTAGTCTCAGCCTTGATAAACTTGCTGTGTGGTGAATGTGTTGGGTGAGCAGAGCGTTCCATTTCTGTATTTAGCACAGTCAGAAACAATGTTAGTTTTGCTTTACTTAAAAGTAATATTTCCCTGATTTTTACTTTGTTATCTTGAATTTGCAGAAAAGTAAAGCGGTAATAATCTGAATTTAAGTCGAGACAAGGGATATGTTTTCATGTTTTGGCTCAGAGTACCTTGCCAGCCAAGCATAAAGTCAAGAGTGCAACATCTGAAGTTAGGCCTATTTTTAAGGACCATACTGAAATGAAGTGTAAAAGCAGATCTGGGTGACTTCATCCCCTGGGTACTTTCACTGCTTTTGGCCTGATCCAAAGCCCACAGAAGTCAGTAGGAGCCTTTCTATTCTCTGCGGTTGGCTAGGATCAAGCTCTGTCTTAGTGTAATATCATTATGTCAGCAATAATATTTCAGGAAGCTGAAAGGCAGCTTGATAAGGTGGGAGAAAGCAGGCAGGACTCTGAAATCACTGCTTCTGAATAGACTTCATATGGGCTTGAATGTTGTTTAGAAAGAATAGAGCACTTCGGAAAAAACAGATCTGCTTCTGCAAATTGCTTAGGGATACTGAAGTCAAAGAGCATCCAAACATTGCTTTGTGGGTTGCCTTTGCTGCGAGTAGAGTTAATGTTTCGTTATATATGGAAAAATGCTATAGAGTTCCCCTCTGGGCCTTGCATGGAAAAAGTGAACCAGCGGGAACGTTAATTGTAGCCCCTTTTTAGATGCCAGGAAAGGAAAGAGTCCTTGAGGCTGCCATACCCTAACAAAATATCCTGTTGAGGTCAAGAACTTTTTTTTTTTTTTTTTTTCTTCCCTGATCCAAGCTTTCTACCTCAGGCAAGGAGAAAGGAACTCAAATTAGTTGAGAGAAAATAGGAAACAGAAAATGCCAATGCTCTGCTTGTTAATTCACATGAAACTTCGGGATAAAGGCTTACGTCTTTCCTGCAGTCTTCATGATTCAAGGGAAAAGCGCCTTGCCTGTGCCCCCGGGAGATGGATAAAGGCAGGGTGCCTGTGCCTGGCGGGGGACGCGAGTGGGGCTGGGCTGGGACCAGCCTATGCAGAATTTCAGAATGACCCAGACATGACGAACCTCTGCAAATGGAGGTATTAAGGATTACATCCTTAAGTGGCTTAGCTTCGAAGGCAGTAAGGATGGGCAATGAGGACCTCAGAAACCCCCAGTCCCTTATTCCCTTTTGTCCCCAGGCAGGGAACTAAAGCCCAGCTCGGCTGCCCCCCGTGCGGCTCAGACTAGAAGTGGGAAAGGATGCCCTATGCACAGCAAGGGGAAGAGGAAATCCCTGGCCACATGACTTTGTGCAGATGGTCTCAGGCTTCCAGCATAATCCTGTGCTTTTGTTTCTTGGGAGGGACCCCACCTCTGCCTTGCTTGAGTGTAAGCATGTGTAGGAGGCTCTGTGGGGGGACTCTTGCTGATTTAATTATTCCTTACATGTTGTTTGCCTGTGTATGGGACAATCGAGCCCATAATAATCAATCTTGCATGCTCTGAAACAAGAGAATGCTACGTATGATCTAAGCTGCATGCTGAAATGTGGTTATTGGAAATGAATTTTATGGCTGAATAGGCCAGTATCATGTTGTCTCTTTGCTTTTTTGGGCTTTTAGTTATTTATTCACAGTGTCATGCCGGCAAAATATTTTATGTCTTTCCATTTAGCTTGCTGAATTAATCTTCTGCTTCTGGAAATGTTTATGCACAGATGACAAAATATAGATTTTCTATGTAAACCAGTGGTTTAATTTTTGTTCATGTTAATTGAAAAGCTTATCTCTGTAGCATCTTTTTAAATAATGAAAAAAGGAATTTCCTGAGTATTTGAACTCCTATTATAAGCATTGAGGTAATTTATCTTTGCTATTTCTTATCCATATTGTGGTTGCCTAGGAACAGAAGTAATAATATTAATTTTGAATCTACTCATTCCATTTGTCCTTCCGTCAGACTGGCTATTCCATATCGTTGTCGTGGTCCATATGGTAATCTACTAAATATTTACATGTCTTCCTCTATAGCCTTTGAATGCATATGTAAATCTCTTTCTTCTCACACATGGTCCGTGTTTTGGTAATAGAGTTCTGCTGCAGGCATGCGTAATTACTGCACTAACATTCCTTAAAAAGTTTCTGTGAGGAGCTCTGTTCAGGTGCTTACAATTTTGAAGTGATTCCAAATTACTAGAGGTCTCCTGATGCTGTGAAAAAAAATGAAACACAGTCCTGTTGATTCTGAGACTGTTGCATTTTTCCCATGTTCAGTAAAGCTAGGATTACATGAGATAATTACTGTTGCAGAATGTGTTAGATTACTGTTAAGATAAGTGACTGAGAAATAATCCATCAAAAGTAAAGCTGCTGTTATTCTGCTTCCTTACTGGTAGTGTTCCCCTTCATTTCTGTAGCTATTAGACTCGGGAATATCTTTGAATGATCTGGCTCTTTAAGTAGGAGTGTCATTTGCCTGTAACCTCCCAGGCTGCTATATTAGTATATTTATGCTTGTCATCTATCGTGTGACAGATGAGAAGAAAAATCAATAAATAGCTTTTTTTGCTCCCCTTCCCCGTAACATCACGAGTTGAGATGCTTACTGTTGTAAGCTTACTGCTTACTTCAGACTTAGCAGCGTGCTTCGAATTTCTCTTTGACAGAATTTGCTTGTTTACTTTGCTTGGTCGGTCAGTGCTTTCCAACAACATATGTCCTCTTTGTTCAAAGCAAGGTTTTTAAAAAATGTTGAGATGATTTACTGCGGTGTGCCTCCTAGCAGAAGCCAGCGCCCGTGGTCTTTTATTGTATGGTAAGGATAATGGAAGGTTCTTGCCTACTTAACTCATGTGATTAAAATGGGACACATTGTGATGTTCTCCTCAATTAGCATGATCGGCTCCGGGGGAGCGAGGGAACCCTGGCTGTGTTGTTTCGCATTTTCCCCTCTAATGAGTAGGAAGAGTCTTTTGAGAATTGCTAAATAATTCAGACCATTAGGAACCTGTCAACTTAAACAATGCCCCCTCTGACCAGAAAAATTGTCGAGCAGTTGGACACCCTGGCAGATGTTGAACTTGTTCTTATTGTTAGTTCTGCTGCAGGCAAATATCTTTGCAGCGACTTACAAGATCTGTGCATTGCTCCCTTTAGTCAGTGTGTGTGGGTATAATCAACACATGTTAGCCAGATTTACTGTAGCTTTTATACCCCGGTATTTCTTTTTGTTAATTGAATAATATTGTAATCTCCCAATATTGTGAGTTACCACTTTTAAGTACGTTTGCCAGCGAACAATAATGAGAAACCAGAATCAAGGCTTAAAAAAGCTTTCTGATTTCTTTAATATTCCTTCTGTTGCGTTAATCCTTCTTTTTTTTTTTTTTGTTAGATGTATTTTTTAAGATGAATTTGTTGTATCTCACATGACCTGAGGATCTGAGACTTTAGGGGAAACGTTCATATCTTGAAACTTCCTATAAAATCGTATGCCCATGCGTGGCTACTTCAGTTAAACTTCGTTATGTAATAAAATCTATTTTGTATGCCGTTTGGTGCATGCTGTTAAAGCAAACACTGATTTGATGTCATTTTCTTAGAATCTTTGTCATACTTATCCTTCTGTAATGATACTTATGTCTGCAAGTTTTTCTAAATTAATTGATGAAACAATAATCAGCATTTTAATGAAACATTATTTCATGTATTTGGTTAGAAAACAACCCCTTAAATCTTCCCCCCCCTGCAAATTTTTGTGCTTCTGTCTTAAATGGGTGATAGCAAATAGTCTTGCATAAGCAATTAGCTGGTCTGTTGGATCAGTTAATGGAACAAGCTATGGCAGCAATGCTATGTGAAATAACATCTGTGCTTTATAAATATTTATGTTGTAAGATCTCCTAGTATATTCTTGTAACAAATGACTCCACTTTCAAATATTTTTACATGTTTAATGGACATGTGCTTTTTTTAACAGCATGTGTGAAGGCTTCACTTCTAATACTTTTTACCTAATGTATTTAAGAAATGTTTCCAGTCATACTTTTGAGGGATTTTTTTCTGTTTTGCATTTGTGTTCCTGCAAAGAAACAGTCCTAAATTGAGGGCATGTATACACCTACCTGTTATAGTTGAACAACTTTTAATTGTAGTTAGGAAGGAACAATTACCAGTTCCCTAGTTAACTAAGATTTGTTACTGCCAGTAGTTTATTGAAAAAATGTATCCCTGAAACAGCATGCTTGTCAAAAAAGATGCATCAGTGCTGCTCTTGTGGTATACAAAGTAGTAAATATTACTCAGAAGGGACTCCTGTCTTCATCTGGGATATCACCTTGTTTTTCAAAAATGAAGCTTTCTGAGGAAAAAAGAAAATTAAAAAACGTCAGCCATTCAGGCCATGCAGGGCGAGCATTTCTGTAGCAATAGCTACCAACACTTGTGAGGGCTGCATTGACCTTGGACGTTACCTCCTGTGGTGACAGTGCTGCCTCCTCTAGTAAGGGAGGTTTCTCAGTCTTCATCAGGGGAGGGAGGATGCTCACAGCTCTGTGCCTCCTGCTAGGAGCTGGAGCTGATATTTGACCCGAGCCAGGGATATTTGTAAGCAGTACTGATCGTTGCGGGCCAGCTTCTCTCATCCAGTATGCTCAGTCCTTGAAATTGAGGAGATGGGTTTGCTGCGTAGTTCGTCTCTTTTTCTCTCCTAGTTGATTTTCCATTTTTCAGTAATGTTTCTGCCACATGCCCTGCTATCACGTGCTCATGCTTTATCTTTCTTCATTTAATTATACTGAAATTAATAAGACAGTAACCAGAGGCACTTAGATTCCCCAACTATTCTCTATAACTCACTTGAAAATAGAACATAACAAATACTAAGCCCATGTGTGCAACAGTGCTAAAGAACCATGTGACATAAAAATAAAAGAAAAAAAATCATCTTTCTTTAAATATCAGCTGTGGTTTATTGCGTGCCTTAAATGTCAGTAGGTTCTCCCTGTTTTGGACACTGGGAAAACCCATTCGAGAGGAGCGAGGTGTGTGTGGGGAGCTCTTGGTCAAGGGCATGCTGGCTCCATGAGGAGGTGGAGCTGGGGAGCATCCCTTTGATCTCCTGTATTACAGCATGTCGCAGAGCACAGGAGCCTCCACCAGGAAGGTTGTAGCCATTTAGGGCACTGTAAGCCTCTGTGATAGACGAAAGTATAAAATTTTGCCCATTTGCACCAGTTTTTGTAGCTTAACATCTATTCCGACCTGTAGCCAGAGCTGTTTGAGGTGTGTTGATGCTGTCATTCAGTAGGTGAAATGGCCTGTTTGGGTCTGTGAGCTCTGGAGAGAAGGAATGTGCTAATGTGCATGGGCTCCTTTTTGTCTTCTTCCCAAGCTCCTGTAAATCGTAGTTAAGTAATAAAAAATTTCAATTATTTTTGTCCTCTTCAAGCTGACGAACATTTGGAAATGAGACCAAGAAGCTGAGGGGTTGAGCACTGGTTTGCAGAAAGGTGAGAAGTTTGCAGAAATTGAAAAGAGGTCTTCTGGAAGATTGTCATATGGTGTAAGGTTTTCCTTCATCATGGGTGAGTGGGAGGCTGCTTCATTTCTTGCTGTAGTTCTCCAGGGCCAAAGACACCAAGGACAGGCCTTGAGTGCAGTTTAGGGAGAGCATTTTTCTAGCAGATGTTGCATGATTCAGATGTTTCAGTCGTGAAATCAACAAGGCTTCTAAATTCATCCGTGCTTGCTATCTTGTTGACAAGAACATGTAATTATTTTTTAGCAGCTTAGTTACACCTTGCATAGCACAACTTCCCTGCTTTCTTGAGAGCTCCGTTACAGCTCTGGTTTGAGAAGCCTGACTTGCTACTCCAGATGTCTTTAACTCCTAAAAGCATTTTGGGAGACAAAGTGGGGGAAGATTTATTGTTAACTGCTGGATTACATGCGAAATCTCCGTGCACATCAGCTGTGGCTGAGCTGTAATCAGCAAGATACCGAACTCTGGCCCCACGTGCCCGTCTATTGCGTGTCGGCCAAGGAACCTTGTGGATCAGGGGGTTGCAGGCAGGTCGGTTGTCTCCTGTCAGGTATGCACGGCAGGGAGGGGAAGAGGTGAAGTGGAGAACTAGTCTTTCAGAAACAGCCTGGACTGTGTCTAGGAAAAGATCCTTTATAGGAGTGCCTATAAACATAGGCTGACTTCAGTGTAAAGGAGGTGAGTCCCCTTTCTTAGCTTGGAGGCTGGGGACATCTGCATTCTGTGTTTTTCTTAGTGGATTTCCATTGCTTAGAAAACAAGCCAGTGGTCACAACAGGATCTCTTAGCACCTTTAAAGTGAAATCTGAACACTTCTCTAGTGTAAAAGTTGTGTAAAAAATCTGTTAAAATAACTGTCTGTTTAATCTTGATAATTCATGTATCTCCATCTATAAAAATCAGTTCTTGGCTTTAAAGCATTCTGTAGAACATATGTTTTAAAATATGTTATGAGGGTTGTATGTTAATCTAGAGCATTTATATAGCCACCAGCTACTAAAGGCACAACTTGTATTTTTGCTTCCCTTATGGACTTTTCTGCACATCCTACGGTTTGTTTTTACTGCAAAACAGAGATGTTAAGAGCCATTAAGCTAGCAGAGATGTGCAATAGCACAAGCTACATAGCTTCCTCTGGCTATATTGAAATACTCTTTAATATCCTATGTGACCCAGCAGTTCTCTAGAAAATCAGAATAATGGCACCTTTCTCTTTCCCAGCAGTGTTGTGATCGTATGTTTATGGAAGACTGTGAGGCACATAAATGCTTCAGATAGTATGGAGAGATTAATCTATTGCGGACAACATGTAGCTTGCTTGCTCCTTGTTGATCTCCAAAGGATATCTCATTATCAGGTCGTCGCAAGCTGATGGTGGCAAGGCAGTGGGTGAGAGAAGAAGGAAGAGGTGGATGTGGAGGCTCAGTTCTGGGGGTGTAATAAAGAAGGACCCTCATGCTGTAACCCAGGAGCTAGTCTGCGACAAAGCCTGGGCAGCCCAACCCACATGCTCCCCAAGCAGCATCCTTAGGAGCAGGGCAGGAGAACCCTTGGAGAACCAGGGGGAGGCGTGCGCAGCAGCTCTGAGGTGGAGGATGTTAAACCTCTGTGTAAGTCCAGTAGAAGTCAGAAAAATACACCTTCAACATGCAATATCAGTATGCTAAAAGTCGTCAGTTAAGTACTTTAGAGGTGGAAGCAAAACTGAAAGAGCTGGGGGTATCAACTCGGTTCCTAAGACCAAACTTAAGTGTTGGTTGGCTTGCCACAAAAAGTGGGTATGTGTTGATGAAACTGGCTGATACAAAGTGGGAGACATAGCAAATACAGAGGTAGATTAGAAATAATGTAGTAAAGAGCTGAATGACCCCGAGGACTGGAATGATAAAATACAATGAACTTGGAAAAGGAGAAAGTGCAGGGTTGAGTGCTTTGCACTAATAGCAAGAATGCCTGTTGACGTTTGGGAGTCACCCTCTGAAAATGAAAGAGGAAGCGAACAGACAGCTTTATTATCCATTGCTGGAAGATTGTGTGCCACTAATGTGATTCAGCTGGGCCCTAGGATATGTCAGTCCAGGTATTTTTGGCTGTGTTAGAGAAGAATTACTGTTATTGTACAAGGTGCTCGAGAGGCATCTTTGGGAATAGTGCTTATACTTCCAAACATCCATGTTTCAGAAAGATAAATTCAACAAAACAGGTGCTGATGAAAGGCTTCGGGGATGAGCAGGTGTTAACCTTTCCTAAGGAATCATACGAACATGGTTTATTTAATCAGCTAAGGGCTAACAGGAGAAATGCAGGACTGTGTGGGAAGGGGGATGGGACCAGAGGCCAACCAGTGCTCCTGAGATAGAGCCAGTGCTTTGGCTCAGGAGCTGTCAGTGCTTCCACATGGCTTATGACACTAATCCCAGGACTTGGATCTGGCCTGCTAGGGAAGTAGTCAGACCACAGCAAGGCTAAGCGAAGAGAATACAACTGTATCAGGAACGGGAAAGAGAAAATAGCTTGTCTTTCACAGAGGGCAAAATTGTCACCAAAACGAGCAGATGTGGAGCTCCCAGACGTACGTTCAGGCATAGATTTAGGAGTACAGACCTAAGTCATGTACTGCTCTGATAGCTTTTACAAAAACTAACCTATGGAACTCACTTATAGAAAACTTAATTGAGGTCGGTAGAGTTGAAAGAAGGATTTGGCCTTTGCTGCGATGAGGAGAGTATATTCAGTGCTAACGTTGTTAAGCTGGGAAGTTTTAGAAGGGATGCAAGTCATTGTTTCTCAGTGGAGGAGTTAACTGTAACGGTGCTTTGGAGGTTAACTAGAATTTTATTCCCAATTATTCCAAAGCTGCTGGGTCTTGGAGTTTCCTCTCCAGTGAGACAGGGTACTGGAAACAGTGAAACAGAGGTCCACTGCTAGGTGGCAATTCCTATGTTACTATGCAAATATTTATTTCATTTTTGTGGACATAAATATTGATTTGGGGCTTTTGTGGGTTTCTAATGATTTCTATTACAGTGTTCATGTGTTTCTTTTCAATTTACTACATCATCTGCAATGTAACTTGGCTATGGTTTCACGCTTGGCACTTAAATGTGACCCTGCCATTTTATTAGAATAATTGAATAAACACCTTGTTTTTTGGCTGTTTGTTCACCAACTGTTGCTGCAATCAATGAAGTGTTGAGCCCTTCTGATAACAATGCAATTGTTCATCTGCCTAAATGCACATTTAACAGCCTAGCTCCGTATATTGGAACTTGGAGATGTCATTTGCATCTAAAGAGGCTGGTTTTATCTGAGGCCAGTTATTAAAAAAGCAACTAATTCCTTCATATGGTACTATAAAAAGTGTGACAAAAGAAAGCAGCAGCGAAGAGAGTGTTAGTTTGCGGCTGTATTCGTGGTGCTGTTGCACAGATCCATTAAATGCGACTGAGAGCTGCTCTTAAGAGAGGGTTTTCATGACTGTGACATTCCTGCTGTGGTTTTGGGAGGTAGGTTTTCAGCAGGGCGTCTCACGCAAGGATGTTGGGAATACCTACTCACTCCTAATGAGCTTAAAAGCAGGGAAAAAAAAAAAAAAAAGATGACAAACCAAACCAAAGAGAGAAAATAAGAGACCCCAGAGCTCCCTTGAGGCAAGCAAGCCTGTGCCGGGCAGCCTTTCCCGCATCCTTCCCGTGGAAGCAGGCGCTGGCCGCGGCACGCAGGGTCGGACGAGAGCCCGGCCAGCCCCCGGCATCGCGGCGGGCCAGCCTCCTGACCGCCTCGGGCGGCCGGTGGAAAACCACCCTCTGGCGAAGCCTGCATCGTGCCGCTCCACCAATGGAAAAAATTGAGCACCAGGAGGGTGTGTAGCCTGCAGACTAAAATACATCCAGCCTCGCGCGGGCAGGGGCTGTTTTTAGTTCCTAACGGCTGAGCGTTTTGAAGTGTTAGACACAGTTTCCTGGCTTGCCCGGGCCAGGGAGAGTCCGTCTGTCTGCGCGCGTGTCCGTGTGTCCCGGCGGCAGAGCTGGGGAGGCCGTGGGGCGGAGAGGCTGAAGCCAGCACCCTGGGGGAGGTAAGTGGGAGAGGGAAAGGGGCTCAGGCTGGGGAGCGGGGAGGAGAGGAGGGGGAGCCTCCTCCAAGCCGTGGAGAGCAGAGCAGGCTCGTGTCGCGCCTGAGCTCCCAGCCGCCGCGCTTCCTCCACCGTTGCAGGCTGCGCCTAAGATGAATGGTTTGCCTCCAGAAAACAGTCCTCGCTGGTCATCTGTCAAACTTGATTGCCTGAATTGCTAAATAAACCACCACTGGTATCATTTTACAGCTCTGCTGCAACAAGGGTGGATTTTTTTAAGGCAAAGTATGAGAAAGTCTGTTTTAGTGTTGTAGTTTCTGCGATGTTAAAGTGACTCTACTAATAAAATGCGATCAATAATCGCTCCAAAACTTTTTTATTTTTTGATTCTGTCTGTTCTCACCCAAATTTAAAGCTGACTCACAATAAATAGACGACGTACCCAAGCAAAGGTTGGGTAGTTTTTTTCGTGAAGCGTTAGAGGAAAATGTTTCAATCAACACTACTACTACTTCTGAACTGGGATGATTTGGGAAAGCAGAGCTGCTGCTTCTGGCAGAGGTAGGTCCTGAACAGGTTTTGATCTTTCTACACAGATTTTTAATGCTACTTAGATTTTAAATACGTAACTCTACAGAAATTGTGCAAATACTATGTTCAGTGGCACAGGAAAATTAAAAAAAAAAAAAAAAAAGAGGGAAATGCCCAAGAAATGGAGAAGTGCCCCTTTTTCCCCTCTTCTTTTTTAAGAGGAAGGTGATTAATTGCTTGTGCAATGCAATCAAAGTTTGCCACTTTGTTTATGCTTGTTGCTGATGTGGTCACTGAGTTAATTTTGTACCCTGGTGACTTCATACTTCATTCTGGAAATCATGCCTTTCCTTCACTTTGGAGTGGATGATTTGGTAAAATTATACAATGTATAGCAAATTACTAGTTAGAGGCAAGGGATGGAAATTTTTTTAATCTGATCAGCTTTAACAGGAAAGGGTATCCGTATGTCATGGAAGAGAGAACTGGGGTGTTCTGTAGCTGTGAAGCTACAAAGCAAATCTTTTAGCGAGGAAACGTAATCCTTAGAGTGCTTTTTATTCTTGTAATGTGTGAGTAACATGCTGATGGAGGTACAGGAAAGTAAGCCCTAAACTGTGTTACTGCTGCAGGGCTCTTGGCATGCTAAAATCAAGATCTGCTTTTAATTTTCGGAAGGACCCTGTCTCAAGTTAAATTCTGGTGACTGACTCCCAGATCCTCCGTCCTCCTCAGGAAGTTCCAGGGCCAACGGTGGGAAGGCATTTTCTTTGGAGTCAGCACCCTCAGGTGTTTATGCGTGGTTTCCCCTCCTTGCTGTGAAGCGAGTTGTGTAATAGGTGGCAGGCTCCATCTCTCAGCCTCAACTGCAGCCCTGGGGCTGCCTCGCCAACAGGGGCTCTGTTTGATATCGTGAGGTAGTTGCTACTGAAGGGGACAAAAGAGAAGGGCAGATGTTCCTGGCTGGGATGTGGGACTCGCAGTTTGGCCACAGAGCTGCAGTCTCTCCTCCTGCTGTTATCACAGGCAAGGAGGGCTTAGGCCTCTGACCTCTGGGGGGGTTGCCTGGTCTCGGTCCCTGAAGTGCTGCTGCTCCCCAGCCCAGGGTGGCCTCACCCTGTGCCAGCGGCGAGGCTGGACCTGCGGATGCACGGAGCATCTTGGCCCCGTTCAGGTGCAGCGTGCACCGTCCGCCCCGCCCGAGGCCCTAGGCCTGGAAATCCCTTGAAAGCACCATGCGAGTCTGCGTCGGGGCCTGCCAGCATGCTCACAAGCAGGGTGGGTGGAGAAGAAAAGACCTTTCAGATCACTGAGTTCATTTCCCCTCCAAGGGCAGGAAATAGACCCTTTGACATATCAACTCTTTAACCACTATAGTTACTGCATTAAGCCAAGATGTGAGCTGGCATTCCTGTGTTTTGTTGTTTTTTTCTTTTAAAGCTTAATGGCTTTTATTTAAATGGATGGGCACTTCAGCCGTTGTGTATAAATTCGATAACATTTACAAATGGTGAAATTTGTTTTTCCTGCCAAAGAAAAATAGGTCTCTAGAGATGTAGATTGTATCAGCACTAGTATAATATGATAAGAATTTTCAGGCTTGACTCAACCTTCCATATTGCTCTAACTTGAAAGCTGTAAGGACTAATTTAATTAAACTGCCGATGCCTTGGACCCAGAAGAATGGGTTGAGGAGAAGAAGGAATCGTATCCCAGGTATGAGATGTGTCATTCTGATGTGACATACCTGTGATGCAGTGTAGACCTGTTGGGATCAATGCTATTTTAAGAAAAGGAACCAGAAAAGGAGATTGTCCCCTTCTTGCTTAAAATGTGAAATTAGAAATCTATGTGCAATGTTGGCATGATTAACAGCATGAAAAGAAGTGTTTAGGGTCATGATGAGTACTTATGTTTAATGAGAAAAAACACTGTTTTTAATTCTATCTGTGAGCTACCAAGCAGTTCCTAATACAGGAGGCTGTAACTCTTTAGAGACTAATGAGTGAGTGAGGAGTTCTGGATTCAAATTGGATTTTTAAGGCAAAATTATCCTATTTTTTTAAAGACATACTTGTGGTTTTTTGGTTATTCATTCTTTGAATACAGTGGTATATAATGCAAAATATCCTGCCAAGAATACCACGGTACAATTATTATGGTATATTTTTGTAATAGGAATGTGATTGAGATTGCAGGAATAAGAAATCTGCTTCTGATTTGTGGAAGCATGTGACCAAAGTGCGTAGTTCTAAAAAATACAGTAAATTGTTTCCAGTAAGAAACTCCATATTTAATCCAGCTACAGTGTTGTGCTAACGTGCCTCCTTCATTAATTTTTTGTATCCATCCATATGCAGCCATGTGGGAAGGTGACAGGTTCACGTTTTAGCATTCTGTATTATTTTCATATTAAAAACCAAAGTAGATTAAAAGTTAATTTAAACTTTAAATCTGCAATTCTCTATCCCTGTAAGAATTCACTGAGCACATTGATTCTTTGCGAAACTTATGAACAGGTTAGTATCTGGAAGGTATTTATTTAAAATTGCTAAGGCTTGATAAGTCATTTAAAATGGCTGGTGTTTCAGCATGGTGTTAGGATTAAGAGAATGTAAAAATTGTCTGAAATGAAAAAGGAAAAACAGGAATTGCTTGGTCAATTAAAAAACTTTTCTGGCTGTATATATATTTTTTATATATATATAAAATAGTTGCTCTGCATCACAGCCTGCAGTATTTCTAACTGGAAAAGAAAATAACAAGTTGGCCATTTCATATAAATCAGGAGGGGTTCTGTTTCCTTTTTTCTTGCTCTGAAATACTTTCAGATTCTGCATTATCGCAGCTCCACAAGTCCTGATGACAGTCTCCTGTGGTGACCGTATGAAACACGCACCCAGAGCAGCCGTCTTTGCAGGGACCCTGGCACCGCCTGTTCTCTGCTCCTCTGTGTTCCTCTCTCTACATTCCCACTCCACCTCGCTTACTCTGGAGGTGAATATTACAGTCACACTCGGCAGCTGGCAGAGGAGTCCTTAAGTGCCCTTTTGGAAATACATTTTCCAAATACAACAAAAAGCAAAAATGACTCTGCCTGCTTCCTCTTGCTTCATTACTATAGAGTACTTGTTGGGATATGCTCTCTTCCCTTCATATATCAAGGCCCTTTGTGTAAGTATTTATATCACTGCAAAGTGAGTTAAAACCCTGCCTTTCTTTGGCAAACGTTTATACCCAGGTTGGTGGCTGTGAGTGACTGTGCATGGTGGCAGCTGCTAGAGAATCAGCTCAGCGGCCCTCTCAAGAGGTACCCCACCGGTACAGGGGACAGCCATCCTGTGTCTAGAGATGCACATCTAAGAGGTTGTGTACATGTGGTTGCTGCTTAAGCTATGAGCAGGAACAAAATACTTGGTTAGCTTATTTCTTTCTAGAATAATTTTGTCATTTCCTCAAGGAAAGGCCTCCTGAAAGAAGTTTAAGCTCTGTCCTAGTTCTGTGTTGTGAACAACTGGAAAGGTGCAGGCTCTTATTTGTCAGGTGTGAGGCAGCTAGCTCGTTATATATCATCTAGCTCTTACTGTTGATCTTCTTTTAAAAGCCTTTTTTGTTTAAGACAGAAGCTTTTTAATTTAAGCTTTTCTGCTATGCATAAATAGTTATTGTTCCTGGTAGCCCTGAAGATTCTTGTGAGCTCCTGCACTTCTTAATGAGTCCTCACTCAATGGTACTAATTTGATGAGATAATGTTATCCTAACCTTGACCAATCCATCTTACTCTTTTTTTGTTGTTGTTGCTTTTAGCATTTTTGGACCAATGCCATGTTCAGGGAAGTGAGAATCAACTTCCCTGCGCCTCATCAGTAGATTTGCAGGGAAGCCTCAGCAGGGATTAAATAGTTTGTAGACCGCTTGATGCAGATCACATCTACTTGATGTAGATCACATTTACGACTGTCGATTTGCTGTCACCAGCCATCCAGAGAAATAAAGGTGTCAAAATACAGCAGAGAGAGCTTTGGTGCATGGCTTCATGTCTCCTGAGCATAACTTCTTTCTCTAGGTTAAAGCTTACCATTACTAAATCCTACATTAATCGATCTCTTACAACATCCTGGGTGGTGACACTGTCACTCCCAGTCACAGAAATTGGAACCTCTGTAGGAAGATGCTACCACAATCTCCTGTCTTTCTGTACTTGGTATACGGTCACTGTCTGATACTCACTGTGGTTGCAGAGTATTCAGCGTACTTATGTCTTTGTGCTCGCCTCCCATCAGTCTGGAGTTTGTGGTTTTCTAACCTGTAGTTCTAGAAAGTCTCAGCGTGGTGAGTGTGGCTGTACTGGAAGCAGATGGCTGGCAGCAGCGAAACTGTGTTTGGTGGACTCTCCTGCTGTGGCAGCCCACACCAACACAGGAACCCCGTCACCCTTGGCTCAAATCTGCCACCAATTCATAACATAAAAAGTCCTTGTATCTCATAAGCAAACCTAACAGTGGAGTGTTATTTTTATGGTTCAGTTTTGCTTGTAATATAGTTAGTGAGTCAAGCTTTGTAAACCTTTGTTTTGAGAGACTGAGACTGGGGAGGCGAGCGCCCCTCCAATGGCAGAGCGCTGCCGTACACGTGCACGCACCTCGATCCTAAGTAAGGCATTTTCCCCTCTAGCATTTCTAAAGCAGTCTGGCTGCTGTGGTATTAATGAGGGAATATAGGTGGCAGGCTCCTGAGCTTCTGTGTTTGTTTTTCTGAGCCAAAAACGTCTAGGAGGACTTTATGTGCAGGAGTGTAAAGGTGGGGAAATACGCTTTTAGCTCTGGGGTTATGATTTGCGTTAATTATTGGGTGTGGTGGTGATGGTGGGGTTCCCGGATTAGTATGTTTGCAGAGTTGTGTTTTTTAAATGTGTCAAGGGGAACCAGGGTGAAGATTAAAAACTTCTTTTTTAGGGAATGTGGGCATAATTGAAAGCAAATAAACTTTTAATAGTCATCTTCAGGCGCAGTGAGCTGCTTTCTAAATATACTGATTATAATTGCAGCAAATATTCATAGACTTTGGTGTTGCTCACAAGAAGTATTCATCCCTCTACGTCTGCAAATGAACAGAGAAAAGCACGCTGTTTTCTGGGGTAGTAGGTTGCTTTGAGAGACATGAGGGAAGCTGAACACAGTCCCCTGCGCTGTAATTTCCAGAATTTCCAGAATTAAAACAGCGGAAAATGTGCGAGTGTTTGGGAAGAGCACAGCCAGAGCTTGTCCTCGACCGCCTCCGTGCCCTGGTGTCGCGCCGCCTTTGAGAGTAAGCCCGCTCCCCCCGCGCCCGCTATTGTAATTAGCAGAAAGAAAATCGCTCCACACAAGTGTGAGGCAAGAGAAAGGCATCCCAGCTGATTTTCAGGGTGACAGTCTTTGTGCAGCCCTGCAGATGCTGTGGTTGGTTATTACAGTGTGCGTGAACGTTTAGCCTACCGTAGCTTTCTGGACGGCCGGGATGCTGAGAAAAATCCCTTGGGGCCATTTCTATGGGATTTATTGACTGTTCTGTTGTACTGCTAACTGATTCCTGCACAGACTGAGACAATGTTTTGTAGACATTGTACCCCGAGATAAATTTATTCATTCACCCATTATGTGATCTGTGTATTGGATCAGACGAGTACAATGGATGCTGTAGCAGCAGCTCGAGCCTTGAAGAATTGAATGTCTATCTTCTGAGGTTCATGACAGCAGCTTGCTCGCTACCCACTCTGTTAAAAGGATTACCTAACCACTGCACAATTGCTATGGAGACCAGATGGTCTTTTTGCCTGTTTCTTTAGACAAATTGGGTTCAGTGTTCCCTTATGAATAGATATAAGCCCCTCAAAGCCCCCTTGTTGAATGTAGTTTTTGCTCCCAGATGAAGAATTCTGAATGCAGACTTGTGCTTGTTTGTGGTCTGTGCCTCCTCGACCAACAAAGGCAGTTTTGCTGGAGGGGGTGTCTCAATTTGTTCAGCAGTTTGGGACTTTAGGAAGTTTGTGTGTTGTCTCATGTTTACCTTTACCTTGAATCTCAAGTCTCTTTTGTTCACTGCATGTTATATTTGATGTCATTAAAAGTGTTTATATAAATGGGTGCACTTAGCAGCATAGGCAAATCAAACCTGCAAGGCAGGGGTGCCCTAACTAGCAACCTTCCAAACTACAACTTCCAACTTCTAAACATAGAGAGAATAAACAAATTAAACAGATTCTTTGTTTTGCTTTGTTTTCAAGAGTAAGCTGAAATCCGTGGCCTCTTTTGTCAAATATCTTTGTGACAGCAGCCATGAGTTTGTGTTTGTAGGTCTGTAGCATCTTTAGCATGATCCAAAAGGATACATCTCTTCTAAGTCATTTATTTGGTGACATATTTCTAAGCTTGCTGTTGAGACAGTTTTTAATTCTAGTTGGCAACATTTACCTTTGTTTTCTGTAAGGTTTGCAAAATGCCTGGGTTACTAGTGAATTCTTTTAAATATCTGCAAGGTTCTTATACAGAGCTGCAAATATGCTACAAAACGGGTCAAAAAGCAAAACTCTGTTCAAATCAGATACCTATTCAATCTGATATGAAATTCAATCTGATACTCAATGAAAATTATGAACAGTATCCACTGAATTTATGCAGAAAATAATATTTTTGGGGGTAATGTATTTATTAAGAATGGTTTCTAGTTAAAACACTAGTTTCTAGTTCCAACACTGAGCCTTCTGGCTTGTACAGCTTCTTCTACTGAATGTTTTAATCCCTACACTGCTGCTGTCTTCTGTGAAATTCAGCTTCTGTCCTTCCGCTTTGAGTTGCAGCCTCTGTGTGCCGAGTGAAGAGCTGATATGTTTGGATGGGCAGCAAGAACCTGGGTCTTGCTGCCTTTCGGTGTGTGCAGTGCTTGGTGCTGCCTCTCTATTGTTTGCCGGGCAGAGAAGCTTAAAATCGGAACAAACCTAAGGAGAGAGGTTGCTGGGTGGTTGGTGGAGCTGTGCAGTGGCCTTTCGCTGCAGGGGTCGTAGGTGGAATTTAGGCAGGACAGGGAAGGGTAAACAGATTCTGCAGAACATGCCCTGATCAGTCTGGTCCAAATTGTAGTGGGTCGCTGCACAGTCCAGCGATCTGTAGCTGGTGTTCCAAAAGCCAAATGGAGGGTTCTCAAAGTTCACACTAATTCATCAGTGAGAGGGGAGAAGGACAGAATTAGAAAATAAAACATTTACCCAGTGACTTAATTGTATTAATCCAGTGTCAATTGTTAAAGTATGTTTATAAAAACCCATCTGAAGTTCGAGAATCCCCATAACCAGTTCTCTTTTCTCCATTTGTGGCTTCTGTCTGATTTTTTTAGTATTCATTTTGCTTATAGCTTGAGTAAAGTGTGTTTTCTTTGACTGATAGCAATTTTTGTCCTTTTGGTGTTTTCTAGAAAGTCTGCGTGCACCTCCACCCTGTTTTTTTGGCAAGTGTAGTGTCTGGCCACGAAGACGATGCAAAGCATGCTAACTGATAACCGTATCCACATTTAAGAGAGATCCTACAGGTATGCTCCTTGTTTTATACAATGCTTTTCACCTAAAAGTGGTAAGGGCTGGAACTGAGGATGTTAAAATATATATAAACTCTAGAAAATAAGATTCTGTCATCATAATGGCTTATTTTGACAAAATTTTGATGAGACTGCAGTGAATTCTCCTAAGAGTGACAGACTGAGATCTGACAAAGAAGCATAGTGCTGATTGAAAATGTGCTTTGATGTTGTTTCTGTAAATTACAAACAGTGGAGATTCATTCCAAGTTACAAAAAGAACAGAACAATCATTTTTACTTTTGAGTACACTTTTTGAAGGTCCAAAATCTTATTTATCTCACTCTGGCAATTTGACTACTCCACTGTGTGCTGTTCCCTGTGAATTCAGTAAAAAGCTGAAGAGTGTTTTACTAAGTGAACTATCGAACTGTCCCATGCTGAATGAACATAATGCAGTTTTGTGCTGTAATGGAAGATTAGTTTTTCACTAACCAAGTTCATTTTTTTCTTCTTCTTCTTCTTCTGGATTGACTCCATTTAAACACAAAGCTGGGGTTTGCTGAACAGTTTATTGAGGCAACACTTGGTTGCACAGAAGCCAGTCAAGCTGAAACTGCAGTTTGCTTGTCTCCTGGCAGAAGGGATTTCTCTGAAAGTACAGTTCACTTTACATCTAAGTAATGATTATCTTGCTGTCTCCCTTTCATTATGCCATTGTTCTTGGGAGCCAGAGGTTTTGTAAGTTATAAGAAAAGGATGTTGCCAAGGGTGTGGGTGGAGAAAGGTGTTGACATGATTTCAATGGAGTTAGATTCCAGCTTTATAACAGAGGGGTAATGAACCATACAGAGAATAGGCTTTCCTAGCCTGCCCCTAAAATAAATTCAATTATGAATTTGATATTGTAAATGGCTATTTAATGGGCTTTTTTGAAACAATTGTTTCATATCATTTTTAAAAAAGGCACTTTCCTGTGTAGAGAAAAAGAATGGTCTGTTACTTTTAGCTTTGTCTTCTGGCCATTGATTCTAATGAAACTCTTCTTATTTTAGTGGAAAATGGGGAATTCAGAAAGCCAATACAGTCTTCAGGCATCAAAAAATCATGCTGCTGCCATAGCTGGTGCCAAGCAGAAGCCATGTTCTCTAAAAATTCGGAGCATTCATGCTAAAGATGAAAAGTCTTGCTCCTTGCATGGATGGGGACATCCCAATAGCAGCTCAAACTACAAGTCGAGGTCTCTTGCCAGAAGTTGCCTTTCACACTTCAAGAGCAGCCAGCCTTATTCATCTAGACTCAGTGACACCGTGGTGAAGGTCTCGAAAAGCAATGTCCATGCCAAACACAGGGCAAATGCCTCAGGGGACTACTGCCAAGGAAATAATGCGGTGTTCTTGCCTGATAACGGTTTCCACTATATTGGCCTTCCAGCTGGAAGTAATCATGCTGCCTCCCGAGAATGCAACGGGCACATTTTAAATTGCTATGGAAACAATGAGAGTCTTGCATCGACCTCCCCATCAGAGGACAGGAGGAGTCCAAAAGTTCTCATTAAAACACTGGGGAAGCTGGATGGTTGCTTGAGGGTCGAATTCCACAACAGTAGCAACAACAAAGTACCGACTGAGGAGTCCAGTGGACCGGTCCAGCTGCTGAGGTATTCACCTACCTTGGAATCTAAGTCAAATAACATGCTGGATGTCAGGAGGAACTCCAGTGCAGACTGTTCTTCAAGCCATCGTCTGTCACCTACAGATTCAAGGCTTCGATCTAGTAAAGGAAGTTCCCTAAGCTCTGAGTCTTCATGGTATGACTCTCTCTGGGGAAATGCTGGGGATATCAATGAGCTGGATGGTCCGTATCTGACCAGGAGCACTCCAGATACAAGCATTCATGCCAGTTTCCCAGCAAGTGACAAGAAGTCCTTCAATCAAAGTTCATCTCTTTCCTCACTTCGAGATCTCTATAAGGATACAAATTTGGAAAGCACTCCTTCACCTGGGATCAGGCTGTCTGATGAGTATATTGACACACATGGTAGCCTAAGCAATCGTGTCTCATTTGCCTCAGACATTGACGTTCCCTCCAGGGTAGAGCAGGGAAGTCCTGCACATTACTCCTCCTACACGCTCCCATGCAGAAAGTCCAAGCCCCTCACTGAGGATGCATCCAAGAAGGATACTTTAAAAAGCCGTATGCGGCGCATCAGTGATTGGACAGGAAGTCTCTCGAGGAAGAAAAGGAAGCTGCAGGTATGAACAAATAAGCATGAGACTAAGTGTCTGGAAGTTGGTTTGTAGATTCATCCTATAAATGTCATGATTGCATCATGTTTGTCTTTCTAACAGAATAGCTGATTACTAATTTCCTTTGGTAATTTGTGGAATTCTGTAAAATATTCCAACCCAGAAGTTGTATCAAGTGTCAGCAACAAGAAGGTACACATTTGTGTGCTCAAATTTTCCCTTCCTATTTTGTCATCTTCTTAGTTAACTCGAGCTTAAAATCTCAGTGAATTAGCTTTTGAAATCATTACGTTATTTATGAAGTGACTTGGAGCTTTTAAGCCTTCTCTTTATTTCAAGTATGAAAATATAACCTAGGTAGATGCTATAAATCAGCATACGTTATTTAAAGACCATGGAAGGAGCAGTAGAAGTAAATTTGAGAAGTAGCATGTTATAAATATCTTTGCAAATAGTCTCTATTTGTATTATGTGCTTCATCATTGGCTTTGGTTTCACAGCTGGTCCACCTTTAGTGAGGCGAGCAGCTGTAGACCACCAGCCAGAGTTGCTGCTTCTGCCTCTACCTCCCATGAAGGTATTACATGGGGTGCCCTCCTCCTTCCTGTGCACCAGCTTAGCTCACCAGATGGAGAAGCTTGAGTTGCCATCTGGCTTGCCCGGAGTTGGTGGTGTGAAGGAGATGGGAGGAGGGCACGAGATGCGAGGAGGGTAAGAGGGAGGGAAAGGATGTTTCTTTAGAAGAATTTAAGGCTGATCCCATTAATAGGAATTTAGGATGCCTGTGGTCAGGAATGAAATTCTCATCTCCAGTTGTGGGCCCCAGAGTCAGCTCTTTAAATGCCAGACTGTGCCTGGACTTCTACGTGTGAGTTCACAAACTGAGATGGAGAGCAGAGACGACTGTGTNGAACAGTCATTGTTCTTCTCTAAATGAAGGATCTGCTCCCTTTCAGCAATATCGAGGTGCTGGCCACTTCAGAGGTGAGCAGAGAATAAGGGGAACCCCTACTTCTGCAACTTAGGCAGCAGCTAAGCTGTAGATTATATAACACTCTTTCTGTGGCATGTAAAGCAAACACTATCTCCTGTATTGGTAATTTGGACAGGTATTGTGCCTGGTTTGAGGCATCTGTCGCTGCAGTGTAAAACTCTGACAGACCCTTAGGCTCAGAAATGTGGTCAGTATAAGGTTTGCCAGCATAAATCCTAGGTAAGGGTTACAGAATTGTGAAGATGAAAATGAAAGCCATGTATTTGAATTACTTCTTTGTGAGTTGATGCTCATGCATTTTATCAGATGTTGTCTTTTCACCTTCTTACTCAGCTGTGACAGAGAAGGCAGAAAAACCGGAATCAATAAAGAGGGCCCCAGCACTTTCTGCCAGGATTCTTCACTGATTTCGACATCCATAGCTATTCTGGATTTTATAGCCAGGCTTTACATATGATTTCTGCATCCCAGACCTTTGCCATGTATTACTTAGTTATGACATTTTCAGAATGGTATTTGTGGTGCAGGATTCATAGCTGCCTTGAATTCAGTATGCAGTGAGCTGACTTCAGGCACAGTGAGGAAATTCTGCTGGCGAGATTGCATCAAACTCAAATTTGATTCTGGTAGAAGGAAATCAGCCCTAGCTCCAAAAATGATGATTTCTTAGAAAAAGGCATAGGAAATAGTTAGTCATTGATTTTTATCAGACAAGTATCCAGCTACAGGCAAGCCAAAGCAGGCAGCAGATGCTTTATGACTTTGCCTTCCTTGTGAGGTTTGATCAGTTCCTTTCTGCCTCGCATGTTTTGATTAACTTGCGATCTCTTCTAGGGGCTGGTGTGTTGTAGTGTGGTGACAACTATACTCTCACCAGCTCCTTTGGCTCAAAAGTGCAAAAGTACCGTGCATGGTTCTGCTGGCAGCTGGTTAGTCCCAGTTGGTAGGACTGTTCATCACAGCAATTGCAGCCTCTGTGCTTTGCTCTGAACGTTGTGTCCCTTCCTCATTACATTACTAATAAGTGGCTGTGAGTCACTTAGGCTGAGTGTAGGTGAAAGCTGGAATGTTTCCCTATCGGTAGGCCAAAGCACTGGGTGGATGGGCCCTCCAGCTGGCCAAGCCTCCTGCTTCACAGGGGCTCAAGGCCAGAAGGGACAGTCTGGGGGTGTTGAGGCCAGTCCCCTGCTATTGGAAAGACAGTAGAGTATAATCTCCTTCATAACTGCGAATGAATTGCAGCTTAAAGTCTGGTAGACTTTCCCCCTCTTATTCAGATGCTTGGAACGTGTCATCTAATTTGCAGACTAAATATAGTCCTGGCCAGTCTGTTCTGATGATGGTATTGTCCATCAGTTATCCTTCCCTATTATTTAATCTGTTATGATTTATTTAAAGGGAGAAATTGTGTCTTCTCCTGGCCCACCTTTGCTGGGCCATGCAGACTCTCTTTGGTCCCCTGTCTTAAGATAGGAAGTCTGTTTCCTTTTCATTCTGGCACCCTTTCTCTGCACCTGTTTTAAATCTTTTATAACAGATTTGGATATGGGATATTCAGGATGAGCCCTTGGCTGTGTCCTGACTGGTGGATGAGTTGGATGCTTCCGTATGTCTGACTTGATCTGATACTTGATCTGATATATCCTGGAACTGAGTTTGCCTTTCTAATTGTAGTCTCACACCAAAGGCTTGCAGTTGTTCTGTGCCTCCGCCCAGCTTTCTTTGCAGGAGGGTATCCTAATGCCTTCCCTTTGTGCATCAGTGGTGCTCTACTGCATAACCCACCCTCATTGATTTAGTCCTTGCTGAAACAGCACTGGGAAGATGCTGTATCACAATGCATTATATGTCAGCATCAAGGTGTGAGTGGTGCATGTGGGATGGGTGCATGGACAGAGCTTAGACAGACTTGTTGGTATAATCAGCCCCTGCTGAAGACGGTCGTGTAAGCTCCATATGCAACTGCGCATGCATCTGTCTATATAACATGGAGAGAATGGGCTTATGCTGTGTAAAATTAAAATTCAGCCACCAGAAATAACTGTGCAGATAGGTTCTTGAATGAAGTAAGTAGCCTCTTTACAGGAATTGTTTCTGAAATTTAATGGCTTTTATAAGCCAGAGCACTGAAGTTTGGTGGTGTAAAGAGAATTTAAAAGAAAAGTGCATTGAGGTAACTTCTTTATTTGGCTTGAAAGCAAGTATTAGGTACCACTTTCAGCTTAGGCCTAATGAATTTAACAGCCTGCATTATTTCCTGCCCTGTTCTTTACAGCTAATTATTACATGCGTCACTTTGTCTAATTGGTATCTTAGTTAGCCGCTTTATCTTTTGCGTTATCTGCAATTATGCCAGGATATATCTCAGACATTGAGAGATCTGCTTGAATGCAGCTGCTCAGATACACTGGTGGCTTTCTGTCGTCACTAGGTACAACAGAGCGAAAATGAGCAGCGACTTGCCCGGCAGGGTAAACACCACCAGCAGCAGTTTGGGTCAGGCCATTTCAGCAGTGACCAGGTACTGCCACAGTGACAGCTTCCCTGAGGACCAGCAGAGACTGCGTGACAGTGACAGTGCTGCTCTTTTTAAACTAATACGGGTGATGTTGTCATGGTGAAGTGTGTATAATCCCAAAGTTTCATTCATTTTGGATCCTTTCTGAGAAAACATAGGATGTGCTTAGTGGCTGTTGGTGGACAGGTTATATCCTTCTCTTTCCTTAGTGCATGTTGTTCCAGTAATGGCCCTTCACAGAAGTCACCTTCTTGTATCTGCTTCTCTCTTTGCTTTTCTTGGTAGAGATTTGGGATTGAAAGAAATAGCATACAGTTTATGGAAAATATCTAATGTCTTCTGGAGGACACTGACAGTTTCTAGAGAATAGTCAAACAAAATACAGAATTTTGGCACATGTGTTCAGTGACAGTACTTAAAAAGAGGGTGGAGAAAGCTTCCCATTTCCCACAGAACTGCACATGGCCAGTGTGGTTGTGTGATCCATCTTGTACAGTCGTTTTGTGGGTATAAACACATTACATATGTGATTCCCCCCTTCTTCAAACCGTCTCTCAGCTTGCCTGTGGAAAATTGTTTACTGTCACTGATGCCTTAGATTTATTCGTCCATTCTCACAGGCCCCAGTGACTACAAGTATGTATCTTGTCAAGCTGTATATATTAGAAAATGCATTCCCTTTCATTGAATTTTAGCGTTTTTCCTGTAGGCACGTTTGGCCTCACTGTCTAAAAAGCAAAACTGTTGATGTTCAGCAAGCTACTCTCCGAGAGCATTGATGAAAACTTTGCCACAAAGTTTGAGAGAGGTGCTGCGTTACTGTGAGAATTTGATCCTTGTGGCCGGGCAGGGTGATCTAAAAAGCCCGACTTGAAGCTAAACATAGCACAATGGCTGATAGTTTTCAACTGAGCGTGGCATTTGGGAGGCCGCCACCAGCAGTGTCCTGCTGCTTGAGAAGTGGCTTGCCTTGTGACACTTGCACCTGCGTGTGAGCTCACCTTGGCTCCTGGCTGCATGCTGGAGGCTGTTACACCGTCAAAACACGGCATTGCTTTCCCACTGCAGTTTTGAAGAGCGTCGAGTAGGAAGCAAAGGAAGAAAAAAGTAGTTGCTTTCAAAACTGCTGGTGAGAGCAGCTCACAGGAGACCAAGGTTTATTTACTTATCTGTGTACAGAAATCTGTGAGCAAATAAATGCTACTATAGAGACGGCCTAAACTTGAAAGTATAATAGCTTTATTTTTTACTGAGGGTTAATAGCTTCACTTCTTTGATTCTTTGTAGCCATCTCTTCTTTTCTCTTCCCTCATACTTCTCAAGCAACAGTCCCAAATTTTCTCTACAGCAAAAGGCAGCGGACTTAGATCTCAATTGCTTTTAAATACCATAAGTAACACACAAGTTGGAAAGGCAACAAAATGGCTTCCTGCAATGCATGGAATGGCTCTCACTGGTGGGGTTACTCCAGGGAGTTCTGCCTTGCGTGGCATGAACCCCCCCGACCATCGCTGGAGCCTGGGAGAGGTGGGAGCGGGCAGCTCGGTACCTGGAAAGGCTTCGGCCAGGCAAGGCCCAAGCTGCCAACACGGTCCCACTTCGACAAGCAGCGGCAGGAACTGGGCAAGCATTACCAGTCTCATTGCGAGGTAGAATTGAAGTCATGCACAACATGTTGTCAGGCCTGAGTATTTCAAATGAAGTTGGCCAGCCCTCTCAATGCAGGAACAAAGTTGCACAATGCAATTAGGGGAAAGGCCCGTGGGTACTTGATGAGACAGTCAAGCTCCCTTGGGGTTCCAAGCAAGTCAGAAAATACACACCTCTGCAGTTTGGAAACTGGATTCCTGCCAGTCAGCAAGCCTGTCTGTCTTTTTTTTTTTATATAATTGCATCTTGTGTTAGATTAGATTTTTGTCAATTGGTCAATGCTAGCAGGCTTAAAATATTTTAAACTTTTGACCTTCTTTGTGTTGGTTACGCACAGTGTGTATGACAGAGAGAAAGTGGAGGTAGAATCAGCCTAGCTGTGCTGAGGGTAAAGGTAGCTGCCTCGCATGAACAGAGTGTCACCAAAGTATTGAGAGCCCTGTAATAATAAAGCAACTTGCCATGACATTGTTCCCGCCTGCACCCAGGCATGTAAGTGGCAGTTTCAGCTGGAGAAATGATGAGAGCCGTGATGGCAAGTTTGCTGTTGCCTGGAGCCCATCAGGTTCCAGGAAGCGGGAGTCCCAGTAGTTACCACTGAATTTGGAGACTTCTCGCTTTAATGCAACCTGGTCTGAGTTGCCAAAGCTGGTTGACTGGTAAAGCTTTAATGGAGGTTGGCTGAGTGAGCGGTGGTGGTGGCAGTGGCTGCTCAGATAAAGCCTGTGATATAATGGTGAAAAGAGGTAGCCTTTGAGGAAGGAATTGACCATGGCTAAACATGAAACAAATTTAAATGCCAAACGAGGTGTGTCTTTTCATCGAGTTCTGGTGACTGATTGCTGGCAATTTCCTTTTATGTGCAGGAGCCAAAATGTAAAGATGGGAGTGAATACTTTGACAGCAGAATGGACAACTTCAGCACAGACATGCTGGCACCGTCACAGCTCTCTGCTTTGCTGTGGTCACCCGGCTCCAGCCACGTCCTGTCCCAGAGAAGCGAGTCCACCAACGCGGTCAGCAGTGATGCCCTGAGGCAGAACATTTATGAAAACTTCATGAGGGAGCTGGAGATGAGCAGGACAAACCTGGAGAACACTGAGACCTCATCAGAAACAGAGGACTCCAGCAGCGAGTCCCTGAGCTCCTTGGAGCAGCTGGATTTGTTGTATGAGAAGGAGCAAGGAGTGGTGCGCAAGGCAGGGTGGCTGTTCTTCAAACCACTGGTGACCCTGCAGAAAGAGAAGAAGCTGGAGTTGGTCACGCGGCGAAAGTGGAAGCAGTACTGGGTGACACTCAAAGGTAAACCACCGCCTTGCTCCTCTGGCTTGGCAGCAGCAATTGCTTCCATTGGGTCTCTGCAGCTTTTCATGCATGACAGTTCCTGTTAGCAGTTCCAGTAACTTTACACAGTCTACCCTCATGCTTAAAGTGGAGCATGTGCCAAAGCAGCTTGCTAAATAGAGGTGGTGCTCATGTGTTTAGTATTGCATGTGCAGCCTTGCATTTCCTACCGTACCTGGAATTGTTTCATCTGACTTCCCAGTTTCTGTACTCACACAGAATTGGGGGTTTAGAAGATGTTTTGGGATGTTTGGAGGTCAAATACCAAATCAAAACTGAGAAAAACACATAACGTGTAACTTACATACAGCTGTAAGTGTATCAGGAGAAGTCAAAATTTAAGGATCAGAAAGCCCCTGGTGCCTGATTCCCTGGCACAGGCGCGGTGTTTCCTTGGCTCTGCTACTTCAGGTGGCAACATAACGAAGAGGCCAATGCCTCCGCGCTGAGGCATATGCACAGAAAAGTGTTGCCCCACAGAGGTGCCGCTCAGGGCAGAAGCACTAGCATCAGGGGAAAGTCTGCGGTGCCCGCAGCTCAGTGTGGGGTGCTCGCTCCCGTGGCCGCTCCCAGCGCTCACCAGTTTCCCCTTTGCCACGGATGGTCTTTCACATGGCCTGCTCCCCGCATTGCCAAGCACTTCTGCCTTGCAGCGTGCCTACCTTCCCATCTCCCCCATCTTCCCCTGCTGTGAAACAGCCCTGTGGGAAGGCAATCCACTTAACAGAGGCTGCTGCCAGTGGGCTGCTCTGTGATTACTGTGTTTAGCCCTGCGCTAGCAGTGCATGTTGATGGCTCAGAGTAATAGAGCAGGTAGGTGTGCCGCAAGAAGTGTATGGGTGTCAGGAAGTGTGAGAAGGAAAATAACATCTATTGTGGGGAGGAAGAGGAATTTAATGGCTGAGTTCATAAGCTTTTTTTTCTCTCTCTTTTTTTTTTTTGAATTGCATCCAAAGGATTTGACTTTCAGTAAATATAATGCTAAGTTAATGAGTAAGGAAATGATCAAACTTAATAATTTCCTAGCATATCTGGGACTGGAGGAGAGAAAATAACAACTTTCCCACAGGTTGCCCTTTTCAAAATTCTGCATGGGTGTAGACCTGAAGAAAAATGAACAGCAAACAGCAAGTGCTGAGAATGTTACCCTTGATAGTGCTGATTTAAAAGAAGCAAACTTGCAAGAATGTAGCAATTCTGCCTAATAATTCAGAGACCTGTTATCAAAGGATCAAAATGTAGGCAGTCGTAACAGTTTAAATCACTTATCCTGATCATCAGATAGCATGATTCATGCTTACAAACAGTATATACAAAGGGAAAAACAATATCTGAATGTCACCCTTTTATTGTATATGTTTGTGTTATGAAGTATGAATATGAGTTTAATCTGCCTCCTCTAAAATTCAAGTAGTTTCTTAACAGTCCTGCCAAACTCCTGAACTGTAATATGTTATGTACTAGTAGTCTGTACATTTTTGGGATAATGAAGCTATGGTGCTCCAAGAAGGAAGTCAGGTGCTTTGTGTTTGGTTCTTTGCTATGAAATTGGCTTGCCGGTGACCTTGAATAAGTCACATCCCTTCTTGCTAGCTGAATCTACCCACCCATAAAAAGAGAATGATAAAATTATTTGTAAAAAGCTTTATTAGCTTCTAACATTATAAGAAGTATTAAATATAATGCTTTCTGCTTAGGATGAGTGGTACGGCTGCATTCATGGTGCAGAATCTCCTCTGCTTTGTTAGCTGTTTTAAATATACATTCATCATTTCCTTGATCTCATACCTTTATTGTCCTGTAGAGAGTTCTGATGCCAAAATAAACTTGCCTGTCTGGATATCAAGGCGTAGTTCTGTTTTTGTAATATGCTGTATCAAGATCAAGGCACTTGCTTTAGTTCTCCCTTATACAGGATTTTGAATAAATCTGTATGTAATTTGTTCTTGAAATTTAAATAGCCAAGATATTTTAAAATATGACTTAAAATAGCCACATATGCAAATGGAGAACAGCATGTTTCTTTGCACTCTGTTGAGATGTGTTTGATTATAAATATGCAGAAGGCTTCCAACCATCTGGTTACCTGCCAGACTTAAAAGTATACGTGTCCTGAGGCCTTTGCTCCACTTTCAGGGCGATCAGGACCCAAGCTTTAATAGTAACCCTTTAACATGAGGAACTCTCTTTCCCATCTGTCTTGTCCAATTAATTTATTTTAATGAGGGAAATTGCTTTCCAACTGCCCTCCCCCCTTGGTTCAAATTCTGATCAAAATACTTGGGCTATAATCAGTCTTAGTGGGTCTGTCTGAGTTTATGAAACAAGCTACTGCTGGAGATCACTTGGCTTGACCCAAATATACCTGGGGTGCTGTACACCTAAACACACGTGCGTGCTCTTCAACTATTATTTATTGTTTTGGTTGGTTTTGTGCATGTAAACTGTCAGGATAAAAAGCAACATATCTTTAGTTACCTTTCTGATAACACATAGGGGAAATATGGAAGTTTTAAGTAGAACTTAATTTGAAGTGGAAGTGGTTGTACAGTGTTGCTGCTGAAGAGTGCAAAAGGAGACTTATATTTGTTGATTTTGTTTGTCCTGTTACGTTAAAATGACTAGAGAAGTGCTATATCTGATATGCAGTATAACAAACCATATCCTTCTTTTCCTACTGCAGATATCTCCAACTGTCTCTGTATCATAAAGCAGAGCAAGTGAGGACGGGTAAGGGGAAAGGATAGGACCAACTCTATAGGATTTGCTCTTATTCTAAATACTCTGCCAGACACTCTGGCAATAGGAAAAGGTGCACTTAAATAGTGCACAGGCATTTTGATTTATTGGATGCCTTCCTTTGAAAACTTTTCAGTTGTCAGCTGATTTGGTCAGTAACCTCTAATATGTATTTCCTTTGTTCTTGTAACTGCTTTACATTCACTGGCAATGGGGAATGTGACGAGATCCATCAGATTGACTTTCTCCTTTCATATGCTGTAGATTTGGGCTGTGAGAGGAAGAGTGGACTCCAACTTGTAACATTTCACAGCATATGTGCTCCACAAACTCTAGCAGGCCCATCGTTCCCTTTAATCAGGCAGAAGAATCCCCAAAAAGCTTCATTTTGGTTCTGATTTCAGATCTAACTTTTGAGTAATCTCCACCTCAAAATTACCAGAATTTGGATGATGTGTTTGGGATTTTTAATACAGTGTTAAGTGTAAATGTTAGAGAATTTCTAAAATAAAGGTTGATGTCTGCTTTTACCTAACAGTTTTAAATGCATGTATAAAGGGAACATTTCTATTTTGCAGGTTTTGCAACGTTCCCTTCATATGCACTGCCTAGGTATATTTACTTAAGTTTTGGTGCTGTCTTGTGTTGTGCTGCCTTTTTGATTTGAAGGAAAAATAACAACAACAAGAAAAAGCAGACCAGAGAAATAACAATGGTGTAGCCCTAGCAAACTTAATCCTTGTATTGGCTGAGTTTCGAGTCCTCTACTGAATATGCATAGGGGTTACAACAGTAATATATTCATGGATTTCTGGTCCCTAAGGGACCATTGCGATCATTTAATCTGACTCACTGTGTAATGCGGCCGTAGGTCTTCTCTAAATTAATTCCTGAATGAATTCAAGCATATCTTTTGGAGAAGGCTCTCCTTGCTGGAGAACCCACCACCAGCCTCAGATTTTTCCTAACTGCTTAGGTTATCCTCAGTTTTCAATTTTGTATTTATAATATCTGATCTTATTTCTTCCAGGTTAAACATCCAGCAATGGTATAGTATTAATTAGTCTTCCAAATTAAAACAAAAACAAAAACCATCAAACTATTATTAAACTGCTGTTTCCCAAGTATGAAGGTGAGGTGTATTTACTTCTTTTCTCTAGATGCACAAATGGGCTATGAAATTCTTCAGAAACACAAGATAATTTTTAACTAGATTATTTTAGTAACACACTTCAGACCATGACCCCCCTCAGCAGGTAAATTGGCACATCTCAGAGGACAGTAGGTTGTAACATGGGACAGGAATGAATGGCTAGCAAAGGGTGGAGGAGAGAGAGGCCCCTCTTAAGCCAACTTCATAGCCAAAGGCAATGTAATTGTACTTCTGGGAACTGAGATCAAGGCTGCTCTGCTGTCCTCCAGAAATAATTCCTCTTGTTGCATCTGTGATTGTCATCGTCAAGGATGGCATTTGTTTTCTGGGTGAAAGTCTCATATCTTACATATTATACTATCTATGAGACTGAACATGCTCAAACTCAACCCTTTGAAACAGTTTTACATTATCCAGATTATGTTCATGGTCTAAATCCACAGGTTGCAGGTAGTTTGAAGGAAGCCCAGTTTAAATTTGAGAAGTTTATTCACTTAGCGTGTTTCTGGAACACAAATGTTTTTGCAAACTTAAAGATTTCTTCGACAGCTGTTGAGAGAGAGTTGGTTCCCTTAAATAATAACTGAATGCAAAAGCTGATTTAACTAAGCAGGAATTTTTCTACATGCTTAAATATTTTAGTAGGCTGAGTTTACTGAGCTATCCTGTTTTTGTTTTTTTTTTTCAGTCCTGCATATTTGTTGCATCTCTATTAGATGTCTGTTCCAACTTTTCATTGGCAAATTCAACATTAACTTGTCCTGTTTCCCAGTTTAGAAGATCTTCTTTATTTTTCTAGCTCAAAAGAGCGTAACTGACATTCCGTGTCATTAGGAATTTTAATTCACAGAAGCGTTAATATAAGAGAACTTGAATGGGATATCCAGAACTTATTTTTTCTTTGTTTTTTGTCCCTCTGAACTACAAAGGTTGTACTCTGCTGTTCTATGAGACGTATGGAAGGAATTCGATGGAGCAGAGCAGTTTGCCTCGATACGCCCTGTTTGCAGAAGACAGTATAGTACAGTCTGTTCCAGAACATCCCAAGAAAGAAAATGTGTTCTGTCTCAGCAATTCTTTCGGAGATGTCTACCTATTTCAGGTAACAGCATGCATACGTAATTTTGTGACTGTTTCCATTTTAGGATATGTTTGTGGGTATGCACATGCATGTATGTGATTATGTATACGCATACATACATATACATCATGTCTGTGCCTGTGACTTAAAAATAATAGCACAGTCACAAAGTTACAGTATACTATTATAATACTGATTTAAGTGTATGATATGACTTCAGGTATGTCATATTGCACCAGTTGGCTCAGTCAATTACTGATCAGAAATAAGGAGAACAGAGATCACAAATGTGCAAGTAACTTCTGGACCCCGGTTGTTACAAGCTTCCAGAAAATCAGCTGTGTTATCAAATGTTTTCATGTCTATCAGCATTCTGCCTTTACAGAATGATGGGCTCAACCCTAAATCTGCTGGCCTCAGAGAGTTTACTTGAGTGAGACATTCAAAAAGGTTAAAAATAGTCTGAAGATCTTGGCTGTTTAACTGCAGCACTGGAAATGTTAATAAAGAACAGTATTATGTGGAACCGCCTGCATAAAAACATGTTGATCCATAGGCACACTTGTAAATATCTCTGGAGACGCTTTGTGCAGATGTATTCTCTTTGCCTTGCTGTGCTGTGTTCCACTAATTTGGCATTTTTAAAGTAAGCAAACACCTCTCCTCAGACCTTACTTTTAAAATCATCTCTGTTGCTATGTTACCTCCACAAGAGGAGGTTTATCTTTGAAATCTGTTGGCTTTCACCTTAATTAATTGGAGGGATAAAGGATGCAAGTCACATCTTGCCCGCAGCTTGTGGGCTCTGTTGTGCTCCTGGAGTCCTCAGACCTTGAAGGTCTAAGAGCAGAAGCTGAAGGTTGGGGACAAGTCATGACAGTGCAGAAAAACACTTGAAGTTCCTTTATTTGCATAGCTCTAAAGATAAAACCTTACTTGAGAAGTTTTAAGATAAAGTGCCTGAGACCTCAGGGAACCCATCAAGCAATTAATGTCCTAGAGCTGCAGATTCATTTTGGTTTTCTCTTGTCTGGTTGTAATGTTGCACCATTGGTTTGTTCCACAGGCGACAAGCCAGACAGATCTGGAAAACTGGGTAACTGCCATACATTCAGCCTGTGCTTCCCTCTTTGCGAAGAAGCTTGGGAAGGAGGACACCATTCGGCTGCTGAAAAATCAGACCAAGAGTCTCTTCCAGAAGATTGACATGGACAGCAAGATGAAAAAGATGGCAGAGTTGCAGCTCTCAATTGTTAGTGATCCAAAAAACAGGAAGGCCATAGAGAATCAGGTACTGGAAACAGTGCGGTTTGTGTATGCTACAGAGTATTATTGCAGGACCATATTTATCGTAATTTCTTGTTTTGGACTCTATTAATGCTTTCTAGGCCTGAGAGCAGTTGTCTTGGGGATAGCTGGCATGGTATGGTGTGGTAGTCATAACTATTGCCAGGTTTCTACAGCAATCCAGAGCAGCTCAGGAAGTAGGCCAGCACTCAAAGCTGAGGATCAGACCGGTCTGTTTTATGAGCAAAAAGCTATTTCTTTTCTCTTTTGGAAAAATGTAATTAATTTTCACGTCTCTGTTTTATGATATGCTTAGCTATTAATAATATCTAGTTGATACATAGCGTACCACAGAATATACAGTATGTTCTGTGAATAATTTGAAGTAAAGATTTTAGAGTAGGTACAAAGCAGTACCTTTCTGCACCTTAAGATAGGATGTGAAGTATACTTTATCCAAATAAAATTGGAAGAAGGACTAAGGCAGACAAAACCACGTGCTTCAGTTGAAATTTAGCCATGACTAAAAGGCCAGGATCCTCTAGGCTTCTTAAAAAGCCCCATAGGTGTCTAAATGAGAACAAGCAGTCAAGACCAGAGCTTTCCATCTTGGATGGAAAAGCACCTCCATGAGTACCACTGGCAGCTTCTGGAGCATTATTCCAGTATCAATTCAAAGGAAAGGGGGACGCTTAGTGACTAACAGCACTTCTTGTAACACTCTCTGGTTGTGTGCTGGAAATTTTTTGTCTCAGCATAAGCCCAGGCCATTGGTGCTTAGCCTGGGAGAGCTTATAGCCAAGATCTTCACCCGTGGCTGGAACAGACAAAAATATTTGCATCCAAACTTGTGTCCAGGCTAATTTTGTTTCATTGCAGCAAGAATTGAGCTGAATCATCAGGTGCCGCCCCACCCCCCGTAAATAGCTTTTGAATGCCTGATGTGTTATTCTGATCACATTTTCGAGTGATGGTGTTAGGAATACCTGAATCTTGGCTAAAGCAGCAGCTTAGTGCTGAGGAAGCTTCACCGCTAAGGTTTGTTTCTAAAATGAAAACTGGACGTCCCCCCCAATTTAGTTTTTGTGGTCTGTGTATGCCTTGGGATTTCAGCCAAGCCATGCGTAAGACCAGGCAGATTGATGAACAGCTAGGACTGTTCTTCAATTAAGACAGTCACCTTATTTTCTGTGCAGTGGTGCATGGACATAAAGCCTTACTCTGCTCTCAGTTCCAGCAAGTGAACCAGGAATCATTCCAGTGATACCTTATGGAAGTACATCTTGAGATGTTGACATCTTGCCCATGTCCACAGCTTTGCAGGCAGCAACTGGCAAACGATGCTTCAATTAGGCATGATCAGTGTCCGGGCCAAGGCTTCACTGCCCAGGGTCTCTTGTGTGTACTAAACTTGTCTAGTAGTTTAGCCAAATAGGTTTGTGGATTTAGTTGCTGTATCTTTTATTTTATTAGGCCATTAACAAAAGACATCTGATTATTTTAGTTCGTTGACTGTTATTTGAGAGCTCTGCCTTCTCAGTCAGAGTAGCTATTCCTCCAGCAGTATTTCAAGCTGCACATTATGGCCTCTTGGGTAGCAACCAAAGTTTATCGCCTTTGATCCCATACAGCATAATTATGTTACTTTGGTTAGTGGAACACTTAGTTTCATGTACTTGATGCTTGTATTATTTACAATTCTTATTATAGTGGTTTGAACTTGACCAAGGGCAGACTGACTGGTACTGACTTCACTATCAAGCTCTTTGTAGCACACTTCAATCTGAAGCTATATGAGCAGAGTTCAAAAGGTATGCAGGTTTGTGTAGGGATTTATGGTGCAGATGTTCATAAGCTCTTAAAGTGCTCAGGTGTTCAAAATTTCCATGTCACTTTATTTCATGGTGCAGAGCCTAGTGATGTGAATGGACAATGAACTAGGCATGCTTTTACTGCTGTAGGTTTTGAGACCTAGAAGAACATACAGATTTCTAGAGATGCTCTAGTGCTTAGTAGGGCCCATCATATGTGATGCACTGAAGAAAAATCCTTACATATAGTATCTTAATTTACCCACCCACTAGGTACTGATGCTGGTAGTTTATTAGAGTCAATTGACAAGTATTAGTGATGATCTCTTAATTTCTGCTAATTAGATGTTCTGTCCATGAACAACTGCCATTGTTTTCCAGCTCAGTCCCTGGAAGAAGTTGGCTGCATTCTGCTCTAACTGCAATCCATCACTAAGGCTGCAGAAGATTTATTCCTGCTAATCTTCTGTCTGTTAATTTCTCAAAACATTGAATGAGGGCAAACCAGTGAGACAAAGAATGAGATGGATCATTTGCAAACATCCACTAGTTAGCAAACAATAAATTTGTAATGAGCCTTTTCTCCAGTCTTGAACCCTTTGATCTCTTTAAAATCTCTCCTTACAACTGCTGAAGGTTTGTTGGCAAAGTCACTTCAGAGAAAAGTCAGTAGATAACTTGGTTTCCTAATCTTTTGATTTAATGTCTCAGAGATGGGTTTCTGAAAAGAAAAAAAAATAATCTTGATATAATTAGTAAGTAAGCACTCTTAATATACTTACTAAGCTAACAGTTTTGAAAAAGCATTAATCCTGATGGAGAAGTTTGCATATATGTAGCTCAGTTGTTTAGAACTGCGGTTGTTTAGTTGTCTTTTGCCCACTTAAGAAGCAAGAGGGATATAAATTCTTGGTTTTGTTTTCTGTAAGTTTGGTGGTGTTTTCAATCATGTAGGGGTTATGACTGAAGTATATTGTATACATCCTGTTCAGATAACTTCACTAGTGGTATTTTTTAGGAAGTCAGAGGAAATACTATGATTGACTTCAGAGGGACCACAGTGTTTTTTATGTAAAAAGATGAGGCATGATCTTAATTTATTTTCACTGGGGAATTTTCTCGGAAATTGTGATTTCTAAATCCTTTCTCCCTTTCCTTCCTCTTCCTCAGAAAAACAACCACCCAACCTCAAGTTTCTATTTTCTTTCACATCTGTGTTGATTTAAAACCAGTACTTCTCTGCTGAAGACTTAGTAATTCACAAGGCTTTACAAGCATGCAAAACCTTTTCTTGTTTCAGTTACCATCACCTGAAAGGCGGTTGCAGTAAGGAAACCCAGACTTCTAAAATTGCTATACATAGTTAAATGTACATACACGTTTCTTTTTGGTGTCCAGCAAGTGGACTGGAGAAGCTCACCTGATCATATCTTTTAAATTTGCTGGATTTGCAGGCTAGCATTTGATAAAGCTAGTGCTACACAAAAGCAGTCCAAACAAAATTTAGAATGAAAAGGTTGATTCTCTAGAGAAATGACTTTTATAAACTTGATGTTATCAAGCTGGTTGAGAAATGTCTTCAACCTTGCAGCCTAGATCAAGAATTCTCTCTGTCTGGGTTTACTGTTCCAGTATAATAATAGGTTTAGGAGCAGTGTAATAGAACACGGCAGCCCTTCATATAGCAATCGATATCATTGGGCAGTTCAGAAGAGATCAGTGAGAGTGGTGTGCATACAGCAGCTACTCCCTATAGGCCACTGGCCCCATGGCTGGAAATCCCAAGTCTGCCCATATTATCTATGGCTGTCTGTGTTTATATTACTATATGCAATATGTTGGTGGTGGTGCTGTTCCCCCAGGCTGCAACTTCTCCCCCAGACAAAGAGAATAAGACAAAAGGCAGAAAGTTGGAAAATCCCATGACACTGAGAATGACTTCAAAGGCCATGGAGTCTGTCTTTAAAAAAGTGTTAGCTTTCCTAGCTGTTTAACCTGGTAGAGAAATCACAGTGTTTGCTGTGAATATGGAGCCCTGTCTAACTGCCACCGAAGTTAGTGAAAGGGATTATTAGCATTTATTCAGAGCTCTTTTAACAAAATATTGCACATTAAGTCAAAAGCGGGGCTGTCTGTGCTTGTAGAACTGTTTTTAATGGGATGGAAAATCAGCCTCACAGTGAGGGCACTGCAGCTCTGGGTATATTTCTTTATGTGCTTGGTACATAAGCCTATTCTATTGTCTTATTTTAGTACAATAATATGAATAATGGTTACTTGAAAGCATTCTGGGCTTTTCTCTTCAAATTTTAATATATTGGTATAGTCATGTTTTCCAAGGTATTTGGAGTTTTCTGATGTGATTCATATTTTCTGTGTGCACGATACTTAACTTACTTATCAGATGGGTTATGAACAGAGGTATTTACTTGCAGGCACTGAAATGATGAGGCATTAATGAGAAGAACAGGCACATGCTTGGAGTTGATTTTTGTGGAAGTTTTCGTATGTGTCCTGCAACCAAAAGTAGTTTATCTGTTACCATAAAAAGCAAAATAAAGAGATCAGTAAGGTGACGTTGTGTCTGCTCTGGATAGTCATTAGATCCAGTAGTACCTTTCTTCTTTTCCCTGTGGTGGTCTTTGGCCTTTTACACAGGGCATAACCTCATTACCTTTTGTTTAAAATGTACCTATTTCTCTTTTCTCTCACTAACACGTACAGGAAGATGACTTGAATAGTTTCAGGAATTTTACTTTCCCGGCTCTCCTCAGAAGACCAAATTGCATGTCTTCATTTTCTACAAAGCATCTTATGAAATATTGTCCAACATTAGGTGAATACTCACAATAACAACCCTCAAAGAGAATCTTTTCAGGGTACTTTACTATCACTTGCCAGTTTTGCCACATACAAAT
Organism: Anseranas semipalmata; assembly: GCA_013399115.1. Classification (NCBI taxonomy): domain Eukaryota; kingdom Metazoa; phylum Chordata; class Aves; order Anseriformes; family Anseranatidae; genus Anseranas; species Anseranas semipalmata. The sequence continues at coordinate 835,580 of VXAA01002119.1, forward strand.
TAAAATTTAATTGCAATATATAGTTACTTTTCTTTCTTCCATACCTTCCTAAGCTGAAAAACATTATCTAAACTTCTTATAACAGATCTTCGGTTTCGGTGGTCTTTGAACTGGCTAGAGCAGAGCTCTGCTTTCTGAGAGATTCAGTTCTAGTTCTGTTCGAGTGTTACTCTTCAGTGTGGGATGGTCCCTCTCTACATTGCTAGTAAAATCCTTCTCTTTTGGTAGTAGCCTGTCACTAGGGAATGAAGTGAATAGGCAGCCAGGAAAGTTGAGGAAGATCAACTTCATTCTCCTCACTGTTGTAATTACTGTTTGGCAGATGAGTGAATTTCCATCTTTGTTTCAGGAAGATTTGGTATAAAATAAAGAATAAACTATTACTGAATGTGGAATTGCATAGCAGTGGCTTGTAGGATGAAGCTGGTGCAGGAGTGTGTACAGGAAGAGCTGGTCTTCTGGTTTTTGGGGAGGGGCAGCTGGATAACAACATTCAGTGGCTTTCGAAATTACATCCCTGGCTATAGACATGCATGTAGTACTGCCAGTTTCAGTCAGATTATTGACAAGAATATAAATTAGGTACATGCAGGTGAACTTTTGTGCTAAGAGTGGTATTGGGAATAGGTTTTCTTCTTTCTTTTGGTTAGAAATGATGAAAATTCTGTCCATCCAAAACCAGCAGGAAGATGACATTCATTTTAAAAACAAACAAACAAACAAAACAAAACAAAAAACACAAACCTGTTGTCATGTTATTGCAAGAAATTCTGTTTCTTAAGTCAGTAGGCAGAATGAAAAATGAAGGGTGTCACTAAATGTACATCATTGTTGTTTTGCTCTATTATGTTCCATTTTTTATTTCTTTGAGCTTAAAGTAATAACAGTATCTCTGTAGTATCCTTTAAAGTAATGGAATTTCTGGGAGAGTGATATTTTTGCTTCTCCGAGTTCTCTTTAGAAAGTAATGACAATAAAACTCTTTTCCCTGTCCCCAGATGCTGAGTGACTCATTTATCCAGATGGGTGCAATATGAATAGCGTCTGAGAACTGGGGACTGGAATGCAAAGAGTTTGGTGTTGTTTGTAATGTGGTTAAAAAGCTGTTCATATAAAACAGCAGCAGAAGTTTCTTTTAAATCCACAGAGTGCCCTACATCAGCTTGCAGAGACACTTTCAATCTGGACAGAAGATGTTGTGTAGGGGAAAATTCTAAATTTCTTATTCCTATAGATAGTGAATTACGTCAGTGAGGATCTCATGCTTCTGTACGGTGTAAGAATTGCTACTAAATCAAATCAGTTTTAAATGCTTACGCATGGAGAGAACACCATCCTCCCTGTGTGTCTTTTCTTTTGTGCTACCTTAAATAAATGCAAAGTGGAAAAATGGTTTTGTTATCAGGTGAGCTGTCCAGGAGGCTTCCTCCTTCCCTTCTCTCATTCCTTGAAGTATTCCTAGTTTGAGCTGATACAGTGTCATTTTTGGCACTGCTTTCGGCCATTCATATGCTGGTTTTGGTTTTATTACATTGAGCTCTCTTACTTTGTAGAGAATATGTATTTGAAAAAGAGACAGTCCTTCCCCCTGTTCCCAAAGGACACTGTTTGCACTGTAGGATAGGATGGGCGAGGAGCCAGGGACCATCCCCGAGCTCCTCTTCTAGCACTGCCTTTGCTGGGCCTGCCAGGGCCCTCTCTTTCACAGTCCACAGACCCGAGGCGTGCTCGGGTGGAGGAGCCATTAGAAGCATCACCTCCAGAGAGGCCTGCGTAGCAGATAGGAATGGTTCTTCCATGTCCACTTTTTATAATCTCTTAAGCAGTACTTGATGGTTCCCCATGTCATGTGTTGTCTGCTCTGAACATATTTACTCCTTGGCTTTCCCAAGCTCGCAGTTTAGAGTTTACCTGGAGCAAACCTGGTAGGGTTATTGAATAAGCAGAGACACGCTTTCTAGCATATTCCTTTAGCTCATCTGTTTGCATGAGTTAAAATGTAATTAATTTACAATTGTTTCACTAACGTGGGGGAGAATTAGCTGTTTATGATCTGAAAAAGATCATTACTGCTAAAGTACTGCCAAAAGTAGCATATTGTATGTTAACCCTTAAGATCTCATATCTGGTCTAAGTCTCTGTTGCCAGAACTAGCCCTTTCACTTAGCACTCCCCACATAATTACTCACTTGTCCCTGCACCAGGCTTCCTTGCCTTAATTTCTCCTGATAGCCCAAACTAAATCATTCATGGTCCTAACTCTTTAGCCTTCCCACATTTTATTACTTTCTACCTTTCTGCCATAGTCTCCTTTCTCTGTCTACTTTACAGGGATCCTATCAGTCTGAATAGGTTTATTTGTGTGGCCCCTCCTTGTCTTTCTCCCATGCTCTCTCATGCTGCCACTAAACCCAGATATCCTTGCCTATCCATGCCTGTACCGAGAATGACATCTTGCCTCTTGCCTAATCTCCGTTAATGCTTTTCCTAGAAATTCACACAGTGGTTTTTAAACTGTGATTGGAACTGGGTTAGAGAGAGAAGGGTTTTGGATGCCCTGGATGCTCAAGCTTGCAGTGCAGACAAGCAGTAATAACTGAGCAGGTTGCATGGGGTGCGGTTTCATGTATGCTTGTTTGCTTTGGTGTGCCTCACTTCGGGCCATCTCTCTTATCTCTTTGTGGACTTGCTTCTTGCTGCTGTTGGCCTTTGTCACCTATTCCCACTCTCACTGCTGTCTGCTGCATCCACTTCTTCCCATTTGCCTTAGAACAGATTTCAAAAGAGCTGTCTTGTCTGTACACAATGAAGCCAAGTCCTTGAGCTGTCTTTCGGGCAGTCCTCCCACGTGGGTCAGAGATTTGCCTGACACAATAGCAAAATGAGGATTGCAGCGTCTAGTCTGCAGGCTGTAAATTAACTTCATGGACCAGGTCATACTGCACTTTGAAGTTGTTGCTTTTTTATTTGTGAGCTTCCCCCATTTAGTCTTCAAGAATATAAATCTTTAGGAAGAATTATCATAGTTTAAAAGGCTTAGACAAATAGCAGCTGGTATTGGTTCGTGGTCTCCAATTGGTTCCAGACATCCCTGGTTTTGATAAGACTACAAGACAATCCCAGAAATTCCCTGCCTACAGCTTTTGCTAATGCCATTAAATGTAACATCGTGATTACCGATGCTTTTGGAGCTGATTAGCTAGCATCCTGCATGACTGATAAACACTGTAATTTAATTATTTCTTTAGAACGTCCTTATGTTGTACCTCACTCCCCTTTCTTAGATCGTCTTTATTTTAAAATATAATTCAGTAGAAATGTGTAATTAGGATCTTGAAGAAAGCCTCAGAAACACAAGAATGCCTGTGTTCAACTCGTGTTCGATGGGAACAGGATGCTCCACTCCAGCAGCACCCAGAACAAGCCATGCTCTGTTCCTGAGGTGTTCAAAGTTGGCTTGGCTCTGTACTCATGGAGTTGTCATCCCAAGGGGAAAGACTTCACCTGAACTTGCAGCTTTTGGCTTTGTGAAAAGCTGGCAACCATGTTCTCATTCTAGTAGGGTGTTGACATGGAGAAAGAGCTAGTCACAAAGCCTTTTTCTGGAATCATCCCATGTGTAAAGTACTAGCAAACAGAAAAATACAGGTGAAGAGTGTCTGAGAGAGAAAAGAATGCAAAGTAAAGGACAGTGATCAAATAAACCCAAGAAAAAAATGATTGTTCTTTCTGGGGCACAAAGGATGCCGATTTTGAATGTCTGTAGTGAGGGATTAGAGCAGGCAACTTCATTATGTGTATATCAGTTTTTCTCTGAACTTTTGTGGGTTGCTCTCATTATAAGCTTTTGTAAGTTCAATCTTTTAACAGTCCTTCCTTGAAAGATTTTTTTTTCATTAGTGTAGTGTAAATAGTAATTTTGCATATGCAGATGTACCCTCCCTGCCAAAGAAGATCACCTCTTGCTTCCACAGGTATAGCTGTAACTGATGGTACGGTCTGTGAGCACATGTGTAAGGAAGCCAGAATAGGTAATGTCTCTATCAGCTGTAGTACATGCCTTTGGCACTGTTCTGTTAACAGGGCAGCTTTTGCCCTTTCATTGCATACTTTGTCGTTGTAGAAAGTAAGAGGCAAGATACTTGTTTAATTTGTGGTATTTGGCAGCATTATAAGGAAACTGAACTGATTTTGCTTCTAGACGAGCCTCTAGGTCATATAGTTCACCTGATATTTTTATGGTGTTTATCAGCTTCTTTTCTAAGTCATAAAGCTGCTTGTCCCAACCTTGATTAATCATCATTTAAGGTGATAATGTCCTGTACTCCCAGGGACAGGCAAGGCGTGTCGGTGAAAGGTATGAAGGCAATGCACATTAAAGAAAATGTGATAAACTTTCTCCACAACCCTAAACCACCTGTTTAACAACAAGCTTACAGTGATCTGAACTGGCATTTGAAGGAGAGCATTGTCCGGGGATTTTAACAATCGTCAGCTAATGTACACGGAGTTAATGTACATTAACGTAATGTACATGCCTTTTCTGCCTTCTCATGTGTGAATGTGTCTACTATATTAAACACAGCTGCATTCTTATTTGTATTATCTATCAATATTAATGTATGTTGTACACTGTGGGGCAGATTTTAGCTGCAACTACCAATCTGTAAACTGGGGAAATCAAAAGCAAAATCTGACTTTAGTGCAGTGTTTAAGAATATGTGTTTGTGTAGATGAGTGTGCACCTATGCAAATACTTAAAATCTGTCATCTGTCTTGATTCAGAACTTCACTTATCTAGTATATATCCGAGTCTTTTCACTTTTCTAATTTTACATTAAAATTGGGTTGAACCTGTCTGTTACATCTGCCTCTATCTGTGTTAAATATGTTTAAAAATTTCATGAGAGTTATGTATACATTCTTGCTTTCGGTCCAGTAATTTGTATTGAGTATATATAACTCATTTTTGCAGTATGCCCAAGTGTAAGCATGTCTTAACCTATTAGTCAGACAAAGAGCCGTACATGCTCACATTGCCAGTATTGTCTCCTGTTTACAGATAGAGAGGCCATAGGAAGATGGTAAAGCATCAGCAGAACCTATCAGTGCAGCTACTTCACCTAGCACAGTGAATTAGTGTAGCTATGCAGCCTTGCTTTCAGCCAGGCAGCTATACAATCTAAGGTCATAAAAATGAAGGAAACAAAACTAATCTCCAAAAAGAAAGAAGGAGGAAAAAAAAAAAAAAAAGCCCTCACGAACCACAGGGTTATGTTTTTATGTAACTGCTTTTGTGGCTATCAAACTACCCGAAGTTCATGGTATGTTCATCTTGTCAGTATGCATTTAAGACCACCAGCTTTGTTTTATTTCAAGCCATCTTTTGGGTTGATGTAACACAATATGACTGAATGTGTTTTGGCAGGGAATAACTAATCTAATCCATATACCACCAGATGAAAGTAATTTACTATGGGTTTGTGGAAGAGCTCAAATTTTCAGCGCAGCCCACAAAGACATTTTTTCCCCTTTTAATTGTCCCTTTTTATATCTAAACAGATCCAGCAATGGGAACAGAACCTGGAAAAATTTAACATGGACCTTTTCCGAATGCGATGTTACCTAGCCAGTTTGCAAGGTGGGGAGCTCCCAAACCCAAAGAGCCTTTTGGCTGCTGCCAGTCGTCCTTCAAAATTGGCACTGGGAAGGCTCGGCATTTTCTCTGTCTCATCCTTCCATGCGTTGGTAAGTCTGAATGCACTTCTTCTGGGTGTGTTACACAAAGCCATCATTAATATTGTACTTACATGTGGAATTGTGCTAGGATAATTCATGGTTGCGCCCACATGCGTTGTTCAGATGGCCTCGTTCCCTTCCTACCCTTTCTGGCTCTTCCTTGACTGCAAAAAATGTTGTTCCACAGAGACAGACTTTGAAACCATGAAGATATGGCCATGACTTTTTTTGGTCCCTGAGGACTCCAAAATTGGACACTTTTGACTCATATCTAAAAATAAATGAAACTAGATATAAATGTGAACAAGTCACAATGTTGAAATTCTGTCACTGTGATTTGACCCCCTTCGAGTTTGGAGTTTAAAGGGTATAGGACCTAAGTCACTTACAGTGAAAAGAGCCTAATACTGAAATTTCCAAAAGTGACTCTGCACTGAGCTGATCTTTTATGGAGGTCCCAGAAGACCTCCACAATTTTTCAATTTTCAGAAACAGTTCGATACCCTCCTGAACGGAAAGTATTTTTAGAATAGGCTGAAACTGGAGGCAATCCAAAATTGAAAGTCGCTTTTAAAAACTATGGCATGTGTTTGCAAAGAATGAGGAAGCTCCTCAGCTGCTGTAAGCTGTTTGTCACCCTCTTGGCTTCAAGTGAGCTATGACAATAGCAGGTTTGCCTCTGCTTTTTATCCTTCACAGGACTGTGAGGCTGGTCTTTGCAGAGTGCGGTGGACCTTGTTTGCTGCATGAGACAGAATGAATAGTTGCCCTGAAAGTCCCATCAGAGAATGTGTTTCTCTGCCACTATTTTTATCTGTGTATTTTGTGTCATTGCTTGTTAGTAACACAATGGTATAGCACATTTATCTCCTCCATTTGCTAATTCTGAGTCTTTCTTCCTCTAGCAATTTTATACCTGACTAATAGGTTATCATTCTTCAAGTCTTTTCATTAACTTCTGTTGTATAGAGCAATATTTTCTCAGTTCTTCCCTTCCTATGGCAATCTAATTTTGCCTCATGACAAAAAATTATGATATCATGCCATTTGAATACCAAAACAAGCATTGGTGCTGAAAATTTAAAACACTGTCCTTGCATGTTGGCATATTACATTGAGATAAACTGAAGTAACTTTCATTTGATGTCTCAGGTTGAAATAACTGTCAGTATTTTGCTCTTATGAAAGTGCTATAAGAAGGCCTGTCTGTGTTTAAATAGATCTGCTCCAGGGATGAAGCTGCTCTCAGGAAACGTACCCTGTCTCTGTCGCAAAGAGTCCGAAATAAAAAGGGGTTGTTTTCTTCACTAAAAGGACTGGACACACTGGCAAGAAAAGGAAAAGAAAAGCGACCTTCCATAACACAGGTAGATCTTATTTGCTGATGATTTGGGATATTGGAAGCAGAGAAGGCCTTGTTTCTACTGGGGCTAAATCTGCCAGGTGCTGTTGGTGCATGGGGAAGGAGACGTCTGTCCATCAAACTTGCCTTTGCAATTTCAGTCAACCTGCAATGGGAGCATCACTTGTGAAGAGGCATCAGTACATATCTAATTTTTGATTTCTTCATGATAAATGAGGTTGGTGAATGAGAGCTTTTGATCCAGTGGGTTAGTTTATTATCTACGGTGCGAGACCATCAGGTTTGAATTTGTAAGAAAACTCATCTTTTGGCCACATTGCAAACTGTTTGGAAGTAGGGTTTCTTTGGAGACAGCCTGTGTGCAAATCCTTGATACAGTGTTGTGCTAACACATAACTGGGACTTTGAAGTACTATTGCAATTTAATATAGAACAACACAGGTGAGTTTTCAAGGAAAAAGCGGAGAGACTGTTCCGCAGATGGTGGCCTTTGGAATTGCCTCTCACAAGGGATATACAAAGTAACACGCTCTGCCTGGAAATACTTCTTAGCCAAAAGGAGAAGATTGCTGTCATGCAAGGAGGCCAGTTTTCCTGTAGGTGTAGACAGCTGATGAATGAAGCTGTGCCAGTTCACTCCAGCTGAAGGCTTGGCACAGATGTGATGTGCTGGGGCAGGCAGGCCCCCGCGAGGGCTGTGTTGCTGCTAACATGACAGCATCTTGCAGGGTCCTCTTCTGTTTAGGAAACTAACAGCCCATGTGTGCGTTTAGTATAAACCACACGTTTGTGGAGTCTGTATTTCCTCAATAAAAACACAATTGAACGTGAAACAAAAGTTCACAGCCTTGTCCTTGGAGAAAAAAAAAAAAAAAAAAGTAAATAACAGCAGAGACACTTCCTTGATGGTTAGGCAGAAGGTGTACACGTGCACCCATGCTCAGAGCATTACTATTTTCACTGGCCTTTGCCACGTCTGCTGTTAATACTGCAAGGCAGTATTTAGTGCTTTGTTCAGTAGGTGACCATGCTCCTGCTGTTCCCTGGGACTTATATTTTGATTTTATTAGTAAAAAAAATCTATGATCAGCAGTTGAAAATTGGCTGTTGTTGCACATGGGGTAATCTGCTTGTGGAATATTTAAGCAAGCCTATCTATACTTGAATTGCAATAGTCCCAGAGATGATGCAACAGATTTAATGTTGCAAGATAACGTCAAGATTTTCTTGTTTAGTGGTTTATATTTTTAATGGGTAAATATTTATCTACATGTTGCACTGGGATGAAGCTTCTTTGGGTGAGTGCTAGGCATTTTAGTATATCTATTGAGATGTATTTACGTGGTGAAATTGAATAAGAAAAAAAACGTCAAGTCTGTCTTTTGAAAGAGGAAACTGAAGGAAGGATTTTCTCCAGGTGGTCCTTTTCATATATATTTCAATGAATTCCCTGGCAAGTGAGGGCAGTCTGTGAGTCCTGCACCTCTATTTCTTTATTAATAACAGGCCTGGGGGAAGGGATGCTGTGCCCCTTAGCTCCGTTCCCAGCTGGGCTGATACCTCTCACTGCCTTAACTGTGTGATACATCCTCCTGTACGCTTTATAGCCCGTGAAGGGGATTCTGTGGAGCTCAGGGACAGGGAATCTCATTTCTTCAGCAAGGAGAGGGGTCTCCTGCTGCCCTCCCAGCGCTTTTCTGAGCGCGGAGGAGGGAGCCCTGGGCACAAGCGGAGTTGTCCCCAGTGCGTCCTCACCTTCTTTGTTCCAAAGCTTGCAACCAGCTGGCCCAAAAAAGTGTTCATTTTCATCCAAGAGCTCATGCTCTTGTATTTATTTGATTTTTTTTTTTTTTTTATTAAACATCCTACAATAAAATTAAGGAAATGTAAATGTTGAGTGCTGCATGTTAATAACACTGGGCTATGACTCATAACTATAAAAGTGAAGAATTTTTAAAAGCATGGATTAAAAACTGACCCATGAACATGGAAGGTGGCTGAAAAGAGAGCCATGTCATTGCTCAGACTTGTGTGTATGCACATAATTGTATATCAAAATCAGGAGGGGCCTGGGGCTGCCTCTCTTGTCATCTGTTTCAAACTGCTGGGAAATTGGGTTAAGCAGAAAAGTGGAGCTTGGATCTCTCCTTATTGTGCTCCGATGGTTGTTTCAAAAAATAGGTTAAAAATTTCTTGCTTTCATGGATTTAATTAAAGTTCATTTGACTAGAGCTAGTATGGTTTTATCTACAGTACCCTAGCTTCAAAATTAAATGGTATGTTCTTGAACATCATTGTGTCGGAGAAGTTTTTAATTTCATGTTAAATTTATGTTGTTAATAATAATTTGAAAAAAATAGGGTTCAGAGTTTCTGTGCTGGGAGGCTTTCGTAAACATTAATGAAGTGGCTCGGTCTTTTAGAAATCAGTTAATAAAACTGAACTGTAGCAGATGGGGGATGTCTAGGCTCACATTATCCTCAGTTTCTTAAATGCTTATCTGCTTTTCTTCAGTCTAAATGATAAACTATTTTGAGAAATCATAAACAATAAAATGCTTTGACTACATCTGCAGTAAGACAAGGAAAAGGAAGTTCAAAAGTGGTGCCTGTTATTCACATTGTCAGAAACTGCATTTCATATGAAATTTTAGAAGAGAGTTTATCATTGTCTCGGATTATTCAAAAGGTTTTTGCTATGACAGAAGAAAAAGGTCAGATTTAAGCTTGATATTGTCCTGATTTGTCGAATCCAGAAGGAGACCAAAAAATGGTAATTATATTTGCACTTTGGGATGGTAATGTTAGTACCTGCAAATCAAACCCTTATCACCAAAATATCTGTTTATATCCGTAACTATTTATTGATTTTTTTTAAATTACATGAGTAATCTTTACACCTTTGTGAGATACTAATAACTGCTAGCTGCAGTATCTCTGTAGAAACTACTAGTTTCTACACAGATGGGGAACGTAAGTTGCAGTTTCTGCTTTCATCAGTTCCAAAGCAGGCACAATAGTCAGCTATTTTAATTCCTTGCTAGTGCTGGTGGTGGTCAAGTATGCCTTTCAAGCTAAAGTTAGGTTGCCATCAATAGTGTCAAGCTAACAGCTCAAGTAGAAGAGCTGAAAAACTACAGGGTGAGAAATTTTCCAAAACTGCAACATTAATTTCAAATAGTTCCTTTGTAGCTATACCTATTGATATACCAAAGGGTGAAACTAACTTGGAGCGTAATGTATGATTTGAAGGTAAATGACTTTAACATTATTGCTAAATAGTAGATAGGAAAAAAACAATAACAAGCATATGGATACTTTTATACGTTTGAATGTAAGTGTACATGTAGCCTGAAGGAGAAAACTGACATAAATTTTCTATATGGAGGGAGAATTCATATTTCTTTAATACTACATCTAGCCAGAATAAATAAATGAGAAGTGCGAAACAATCCTTGGTGTTTGGGAAGTTGATATATTCATTTAGTTTTTGTTTTTAGTTATTCAAGTAATTTGTCTAATACAGATAAGAAATGAAGTTTTTAATTTGTTTAACCTATTTATTTATCTGTAATCTTTTTAATAGATTTTTGATTCAGCTGGAGGACACGGATTTGCTGGTGTCCAGAATTCAGCCAACTCTGCTGAGGTAAGATAAGCCTGTCCCTATTCTGCACCATCTTGTTTTTAAATTCCTGAATATATTTCATGAAGTGTATGATGCAACTGGTTCAGAAACCCCACCGAGGTTCATAAAAGTACAGTTAGTGTTAGATGGCAAAATTATAATTCTGCTAATGAAGCCACTTTAACATAAGTTTCTGAACACGCATGGTAGCCTTTAAAAAAAAATAAAAATCCTTGTCCTTACAGGTAAACACTATCTTTAAGGTGGTATCTAAGAGAGAGAGAGGTTTGGAACTGAGTTTGTTTGAAAGCATCCTTCATAATGTGGCAAAACTAAAGCTGTATTTTCCCCTTTGCCTGGTTCAACATAACTTGTATATTTTGAATATTAAGGCAAACGAAGTCTAATTTAAGCCTGTGGCGCATACCAGCAGAGAAGCGTGAGTTAATGGGTAGCTAGATACTGCCCAAGTAAAGGAAGAGGAAGTGGCATCCCCTCACATCTGTTGCCCAGTAAAATAGCTGCTGCCGATACAGTTCAGTGCCCTGAAAGGCACCCTGTGCAGGAGGAGGAGAGCAGGGCACCAGCACATCAGTCACCATCCCTCTTGGTTCCTGCAGCCTCCCTGGGGACTGTGTCGCTGTCCCCAGTCAGGAAGCAAAGCAAGGTACTCTGAAGTCCATAATCACACACGTGTAGGACCACTAACTGTTGTCTACCTACTGTGGAGCTTATATAGGTAGACTCCTCCTCCCTTGGTAGCCTTGTACAGATAAGCTCCAAATAAAAGATTAAAATTAAATGTTAGGCACAGGGTTTCTGGGCTTTGTTTTGTGTATGGTACAGCTAAATTACTTTAATTGTAACACGGCCAGACAAAAAGGAGTATTTGTCTTTCCACTTAACCCTGTGTCCCTATTCCTCCTTTGTTTCCTGAAGGAAATATTCTCCAATGTAGTTTCAAATGTCGAAGAAGACTTAAAAATAAAAAAAAAATAATAAAAAATCATATAGTTATGCAAAATCTGCATTTAGAATGAAATATTGCTCTTGAAAATGATTAACTGTAGTGAATAGTTGTAATGAATCTCATGATAAAGGTTTGGACAAAGTTGATAATTTCTCATAGGTTTTTGTGTTGTTGGATTTTTTTTTTTTTTGGTATCATTTTGTGCCACATGGTTTATTTTCTCATCAAGGGTATTCATTTAATGGCTAGGTAATAAAGAAATGTATAATTATTCAAAAATTGTGTCACTGAGAGGCATCTCCAACTGACAGCAGCTAATCATATAATGCTGTTTTGCCTTCTGAAAGTATCTTCACTTTTTATGTATTTTGAAGAAATATCCTGAAACAAATGAATTCCCTTTGTTACTTGACCACTCGCCTGTTATTTCGCTGGGGTAGGAAGGTATTTATACCAAGTCGCCCCCTCTTTTTTCCAAATAAATTATAATTATGTGGGGTTTCTGGGAGATGTGGTCTCCTGTGGAGAACACTCACAAACTCCTCCAAAATGTACCATTGGGTGTGGTGTCAGATTGCCTCAGTTTCACACCTCGGAAACAGCAAAGACAATTCATTCTTGTCAGGTCCTCTTAAAACTCCCTCCTAAAACTGAGATGAGGCAAAATCTCCTGGGTGCAACTCCTGAAGGTTCCTCCCAAAGGGCTGTTGTGCTGGTCCCTCGGTTTAGCACTGACCCCATTGGGCCTGGGAGGTCGACAGTGCCACCTTGTGCAGCCGGATCTATGGTGGGTCACGTCCTCTGGTGTAGCTCACTCTTCTTGAACCCTCCAGATGGGTTTTGGAGGTGCTGCAGGGCAGGAAGAAAGATGTCTGCTTCCCTCGGTGCCGTGTCTGGGAAGGGACAAGGTCTGGTTTCTTGACCCAGCTTTGCAACAGGGCCTATTAACAGTAACTGTTATCCACGGTTACTTTCCTGAATTCGGGCAGGGGCTCGCAGCCTGGCTTCCTGGGTGGAGGGGACTGGCGTGTGGTCAACCTTGCCACAGGTTTTGGACAGGCCGTTTACAAAGTTTAGCCAGGGCTGTTTCAGGACTCAAAAAACACTCCAATTTAGGTGTTGAAGTGGAGCTCTGGATCTCAACTTTATTTCTAGAAAAACATTATTATCTAAACTGTATTTCAAAAACCTTTTTTTTTTTTTTTAGTGGGAATTAAATATAGTGTGGGCATTTTTAAGATCCTGACATTTTCATGAATCATACGACAACTCAGAAATGATTCATCATAACTCTGAAAGCCGTTACTTTGGCATTAGCGCATTTTCATTGGCTGATTTCAATAAAAAACAAAAACAGGATCAAAACTTTTATAAAATGCTACCTGAGGAATGCAGTGAATTACAAACAGCGAAGGCTGCCAGGATGGCTATATTTTCCCTGAATAGGATGATAAAAACAGAGACAAATAGTGGGGGAAATTATGAAGTAACCTATTGGTCCTGCAGCAACCCTATGGCACAACGTGTGACAGTCTGCAAATCCTGGCACATATTTCTGGAAAATTGGATGGGTTGTTTTAACTTTATGTGGCAATGAATGAATGAACTATTGTAGTATTAGTCACTGCAGGCATAACAGGAAAAAAAAAATCTCTTTTCATGTCAGATTTTCTGAGATGGAAAATGTGGATGAAGAAACAGTATCTTGACTGTAGTTAAGGAACATATTTGTGTTTAGTAACAGAGACAAGGCTTATGTTTGAGCACCAGTATACATGGCAAAGAAAGGAAAGTGTCTTAGATTGATGGAAGAACTTTCTGTCTTGTCTTAAAAGCTTCCAGAAGAAGGTGGCTTTAAACCTATTTCTCATCACCTTCATCCTCTTTTTTTAATCCCTGGCAATAGAGAGATTTATTTCTGTTGAACAGATATGAAGAGCTACTATTGCAGGACAATAAACCGTTCCAGTAATTACGAACCTCTGAACTGCTGAGAGCATCTCCCTACCTAAGTCAACTTAGCTTCAGTTTTCCCTGAGGGAAGCCACTGGAGAATTCAGTTTGACCATTTCCATCTCAACTCTTGCAGCATGGCTGCCTTGCCCTTCCTCATTCCTCCTATTTACATTGTGGAAGGAGGTCATCATTTATTACCAGGCACTTGATTTACTGCTTTCTGAGAGGACCACAGTTCTACTGGAATAATCTTCTTCAACAACAACAGTTTTACGAGCAGTCTGGAGCCGCAGCCACCGAGGTGAAACTTCACCTGGTGTAGATTTCATCGCTCCATTAATTGCAGTAGCATAACAGGATTGCTGTTATGTATAGTAGTTGCTCTATTTTAGTAGGATTTCCATGGACCTATGCTAATCAATATTTCATTCTTAACTAGTTAAAAAGGACAGTTGAGCAATCACTGTAAGATTCTAGAATGCTATTAGTTCATTAATATAATTCTGCCAAAACCAGCATTACTCTTGCATAAAATTATTACTGTGGTTTGTCTGCAACCTGAATTTCTGCATTGTTTGGTAATTACATAAATAGGACTGCTTACTACATCATTTTTACAGCCACAGTTGTTATTGAGAAAAACAAAATAATATTGGTCTCTTTGTTGCTACTGGTAGATTGTTGTCAATAACTTTGCTGCCTGCAGCAAGGGAAGCAGTCCCTGTGCAGTGATTTTGCTGGAGCTTTTAATTGCAGTGGACCACTGGGCTTGTGTCCCTGCAGAGTCAGGAGGAAGAATTGCATAATCAAGGGGCTTTGTGTAGGCAACAAAAACACTCCAACTCAAACCGACAGGGGAAAAAAACAAACCAACAAAGAAAAAGCAGTCGGGAGGTAGGCACTCCTGAGAACAACTCAGGCTATCTTAACATCTGTCTTGGGTCACAGTTGTGCTGCTTTACTGGGTTATTGTCACTTTCCTTTAGCTGGAAGGGAGCCTCTCTGTGTAAACTTAAATGCCTTGATGGGGGCAGTGAAGTGGCGTGCTGAATAGGCAGACCCAAATATAGAGGTGAAACTCCAAGTTCAGAACCGCTCTCAGTGTTTTTCTTCTCCTTGTGTGGCTTCCTTTGACATGGTCTATCCTGAAACGCAGAACAGAAGAAAGTGTGAAAATGAAGGGTGAGAAAATGACAGGGATTTTAGTTAGGGTGGATGTTGTATTTGATCAAGCTGAGTGGCTTTGGAATGAGTGTGAATGTGAACCAGAATGGTAAACAAGCAAGTACTCTGCTACCTATGGAATAATATGATCTTAAACTGTAAATAGAATAAGAACATTTTATTCCTGCTTTAGTGCTTTATTATGTTATGGCAAGCCTTGCTCTACAGTGCTCTCTGCTGGAAGTTTACTATATTATCATTTTCTGTCAAAATTATAGTAATTATGTTTTTTCACATTTGTTAATTAGATAAAATTGTAGTAGTCAGTTCTTCTTAATAAATGTTTCCCACTATGGTATAATATCAGGTAGCTACATATTTTCACTTAGAGTTAAATCAACAAATAATATGAGATAAAGGCATAAAAGCCCATAATGGGAATTCAGTGGGAATGCAATCTGTTCTCAAGAAAATTGAGTCATTGACAGTGAATGAGAATAGGTAACACGACTTTGTCCCTTGCTCGCCATGGGAAAATACACAGTACTGTGTCTAAAGATATAGTGGTACATATGCACTGCAAACTAACAGTGGAACTGTACATATTTTATTTTTATTTTTGCACCATCCACATATGTTGTACATTTCTCCATTGTTTCCAGCAGCAAGTTGATGAATTTTTGAATGTCTACTGCTCAGTGCCGGACAGCATCCAGAAGGAGGGTGCCTGGGAAACACAAACGTATGTTCACTTCTGCGATGGCCAAGGAGTGGCGTTAACCCTCAAGCCAGAACACAGGGTGGAAGATGTTCTGTCTCTGGCATGCAAGGTATTCATTTTTCATGTACGATTGCACCTTGTTAATAGCTGTGGACTTCAGAAGGAACATAACATATCCGAGGACTCCTAAATAGCGAGAGGATAATACCAGCATCTCCTTGTCCCTGCATTAAGGCACATTTTGAGTATTTGCACCATTTCCTTTAGCAGCAGTATTTATGTATTGTAGCCAAGGTAGCAGGGCTGTGGAAAGCTTTTCAAGAGACATTGTTCAAGACAGAGTACACTGAATCCTTAAAAAGCAGTGACAGTTTGCCAGGTAATCAGCCCCTGAAAGATCTCCACCCATGTCCCCTCCGAGTTGTCATTGCAGAAAACTGAGTTGTTCTGTACAAACTAGTCACAGAGGAGAAATGGGGACTGGTTGCTTTAATGCCAGGAGATAAGACATTTAAAACTGCTGTGACGATGGCTATCATATATGTTTGCTTCTCAAAGGGTCCTTTTTGGCTTTTAATTAACTAAGTACTTGTTCTACTTGAGAATTTCAAAGAGTGCATTCTGTTCTGACAGTCAGTGCCAGAAATTTGAGAGGGATTGCAATAGATCTTGGGACAGAAAATGAAGTCACAGATAGAAGGTAGAGTAGAAACATGAATTTTAACTACCAACAAAAGACCACCACCTCTGGAGCATCACAACTTACCTAGCACCATGGTCTTCATTTGTGTCAGTGGTTGAATTTAGCTCTGACTTCATGATTCAAATCAAATTACACAAACAAGCTCTTTGGAAGACTTAAATTTTTATACCCAAAGCACGTTTTCCTGTTTTCTAACAAGTGGTAAATATAGTTTATTCACTTCACAAGCAAAGAGGAAAAACGGGAAAAAAAGAGGAGTCCCACTCTGTGCAAAATCTATCTGTAGCTTTTGGCATAGATTAGTGTGAAATTTCAAGTGAGCTCATTCAACTGGCTTGAAGTTAATGAATTTTGAGGCTTCTAATGAAGGAAAGACCCCGATTTAATGGCTCTTTCCACATGATAATGTTGTAAAAAAAAAAAATTAAAATATGAAATGGTACAAGTTTCTAAAAATCTAGGATGTACTATGTGTTTTAAGTCAAAATAAGCACACTCTTTTTAGTCAAGACACGGTGCATCTATGAGGCACAACTGAGAAAAAATTATCTTCTCATTGCTTTTGTTAGTGGAGTCTGAATCCTGGAGAAATGGTTTATAGCCTAGTTTACTTAAAAATTCACTGTACAGTTCAGGCTAAAGTAATCTTATGAGATATTGTTTGACCAGCAGATGGCACAATACAGCTGAAACATTTGGAAATCATTAAGGTAACATGTAAGACCTCTGAAAGAGGAAATAAATTTTATATTTATAAAATTAAGTTGAAAAGGAAATTCCTTACCTCTCTTACTCCATCATTCCAAAATATTTGTAATTCTAAAGCTGGCTTTTAATTTTTCAATGTCTGTATCGCATGAAAATTTAGTTTTAAATTATTTGATTTTTTTTTCTGAAACATTTTTCTGTTTTATTTTTTTTTCTATTCTGTGTGTAAAGCTTTTCATAAGCATTCTCTAATGCTGAATACTTTCTGCTCATCTATCCTAGTTCTTTTACTTCTTACATTTTCATTCTGCTCTGGTGAGTGTAAGGAATCTTTTTTCTTAACAGAACATGTTTGAATGTTACATGTGTAAGGGTAAATTTCAAAGGTTGTTTCTTTTTTCTTCATTCATGCTTTATGGGGTTTATACTTTTCTCATTTCTGTTTTCCATCTGAGGCTTTTGGGCAGCACATATAGAAAAAGCCATGCATTTGAATACAGTTATTTAGGATACAGTACACATGCAACTCATAAACTGTTACACATAATAAAATGTTCAAGTAATTACTAGTTACTCAATAGATTTAGTTTTCATAAGCTGCAGAGATCTGTTGAAGAGCTTAAATAACCCTAAGGGATGCAGTCATTCCTCCTGTTTTAGCAATGTTGCTCTATTAGTGTGTTAAAATGAAATGTTTTGTGCAGTGGTCTCACCAGCATCCTGATTTTCAGAGAGACTGCATCAGGGGCTTGCTGCTTTAGAATAATATCCTTTGGGAATACTCCTATCTCCTTTTGACTTCCTGTTGATACAGGATTTTGGCTTTGACCTCATGTGGTGAAAAAAAATAGGTGAAACTCTCTGATCGTAGATGAAACCCAGCAATAAAAATAAAATCCAATAAAGGCAAACCCTTAGGGAATCTGCTTCCCATCCCATCCCCTTTCCTAACAGCCCATACATACATATATATTTTCTACATCAGAGGAAAAAGTTGCTGAGCAGAACTGAGTCACTGCAAGTAGTTACAGAAAAAGATGGTTGTGAGTGTAAGTTCAAAAGGACAGAAAGCAGTTATAATAACTTTGGAAACGTATAGCAATGTTCAGTTAATCTAATAGCCAAGGCATAGTGCTTATGAAAGGAGTTAGGAGGATTTTAAGGGAAAATGGAAATTGCACTTCAGCATTATCTTCTAAGCAATGCAGCTAGTTTTGTTTATATCACAAAAATAGTAGTTAGAAAATTACTTGTTTAAAATTGCTTTTGCATGACTCCTAAAGCGTTGTGAGTGCATTTGTGTGTGTATCTGTGTGTGTGTCACTTCTTTATCCTCTGGGATTCCAGAAATAAATAACAAATTCCAAACCCCATTATTTTTTACTCCTTAGATGAAACAACTGGAGCCAAGACACTACGGTCTACAACTCAGAAGACTGGTTGATGAAAATACTGAGTATAGTGCTCCTGAACCATACGAGTACATAGTAGACCAGGAAAGTGTGATTCCTTTTATATAAAGCTCCATGATGTCTGTAGCTACAGTTAAATTATCACCTATGAATATGTGTGATTTTGATCTAAAATAAGGTTTTAAAGCTGTTCGTGGATTGCATTCTGCCATCCTTATTCACACAGTTCATGCCTGTGCAGACGTTCAGATGGCTAGGCACTACAAACACTCTCTTCAAGAACTGTTTGAAGATTTAAATGGGGCTTCTGGTACAGACAGAAAGTGTCAGTCTCAACTCCAGGCTGGATTTTCTATGTTTAGTTTACTCTGTGTTTAATCCCACTGATACCGGTAATGCTTGCAACTTAACACAGTTCCCTCTGTGTAAATATAGCAAGGTTTGGCTCTTTATTAATGCAAATGTTATTGCATTTATTTCCCATGATGTACCTTCCGGTTTGGTGCTTGCATTTTCATAATTGGACAACTTCCGTTGTTTTTATCCAACAGGTGTATGATGAAATAGAAATTTGTCCATTAAATGTTTATCACGTTCATCTTACAAAGACTGAAAACATAACTGATTTTGGTAAGTTTAACCAGAACATCTCTCAGGAATTTTTCTTTTTATTCTTGTCATTACCTGCTTTCTCTCCTCAGGAGCTTTCTGTCTCTGAGAGCGGGTGAAGCCATCCTTGACAAAATCTGAGTCTGCAAAGGACTTCTGGCATTATAATGAAGACTCAGATTGGTTGTTTTACACTGGCAAATGCAGTTCTTATTTCTCCATTTGGGAAGGGCCCATTTTCTATTCTGCTGCATTGGCCAAATAGTTCAAGTGTGGAATTACCAGAAGAAAAATGTCCTTTGCTGAAATTAATACTATCAGCCAGGCCACGGTCAAGGTCTGCCCTTTGTTTGGTAGTGGGATTCTCTGTTGGCACAGTGTCAACAGATTGTCCTTTGGTACAAAGTCTGGCAGGCTTTTTATTTGCAGGAGACATTTATGCCTAAGAATAAATATATACCTTGCAAAGGTATCTTTGTAAGGTAGCTCTGTGCTGTTCTTTAGCTGCATGTTTGTTATTTTGAATTATTTTTTTCCTGGGCTCACTTGTTGGTCTGTATAGATTTGCTGCTCTATAGTTTGGGTTTCCAGTTTCTGGAATAGTTTAAAAAAACTCTATGTCCAATGGACACATTATAGAACTCATACCATGATGATGAGCTGTGTTATTGAAATGTCCTGTGGGGCTAAGGTAGAAAATATTTTTTTTGAAACGTGATTTATCTTTTTACGGCACAACATGATATTTCGTAGATGTTGAAAAGTCCTGTTAACTTTAGCTGTCCTTACAATGACTCAGAAACTATGTGATAATTTTTCTATGATCTGTGGGTGTGTTCTCATGAGAATTGTCAACTTGCTGATTATGTAAAGTCTACTAAATACACAAAATAAAAGAGTTATTTCAGAGAAAGTTTGATTTAATCCTCTTCTACTTCAGGTTTTGCTGTCACAGCTCAAGTTGATGATAATCAGCATCTCACCCATATATTTGTAAGTGATGTTCTCCCTGATGGACTCGCATACAAGGAAGGTATGTATCATATTGATGCTTAATACTGCACTTCGTTATCTTTGTAAACTCACAAAACATGGAGGAGCTTTAATACTGCTGCCTGAAATGGTTCTTGGCTTTTACTATTCAGTTTTCTTTCCTTAAAACCATGGAAATGTGATATTGGGGAAGATGTGATATTGGGAAAGATAATGTACATAGAGTAACTGAATTCTCCTTCCAATATCGCGGGGAGAGTTCTTGTTCACCCGTGGAGACAAATTTTGCATTCAGCGATCCAACCAAGTGTTTTTGCATGAAGGAACAGGCTGGAGGAAGAGTTTGTCTCACACTGGGGAACCTCATGGGCTTGGTCAGTCTCCAAGACCCATCACTTCCACTTTTGCTGACAGTGAAAAGTAGCCTCCCTCCCCAGAATAGTTTTCTGCATACATTTGTCTGGTCACCTTCTCTACTGTGGTGTACCGTGTTTCAGAACGTGTTTCTCTTCAGCAGGATCGTGTTAGTTCTGTTCTCTGAAAAACAGAGGGACAAAAACAGAAAGCACAGACAGAAAGTTTCAGTTGCTACCTGAAGATAATGACCACTTGGTTGCTGCTAATCTTGAAAGACAGCAGTTGCCACTGTTCATACAAAAGCTCATAAAGACTCCATCTGCTATTGCAGTTTTGCATGAATGATTTGATCTGTGTGACTAGTTTCGTGTTCTTCTCAGACTATAATGCTGGGATAATGCTGTATGTATTATTGTGCTGTATGCTGATGGGCCATCTTTTGAAATGAATTTAGGGTATCCTACTCATGAAAGGTGCTTCTATTCTAATCTTTTCAAAAGGTGCACTTCCCTCCCACCCCCCAAATCCTCTAGCATCTTTAGAAATAAACAACTTGATTGCAGTAGTATCAAAGTAAACATGAGGTGAAACTGTGTAAGTATCTCACTTATAAAATTCCCATCAGTTCTAACAGACTTACGGAAAACAAAAATAAAAGGTGAAACAGCATAAGGTTTGGTTTGTGACTCTTTCCATTTTATATTCCCTCTTTTTTCCTTTTCCTTTTCCTTTTCCTTTTCCTTTTCCTTTTCCTTTTCCTTTTCCTTTTCCTTTTCCTTTTCCTTTTCCTTTTCCTTTTCCTTTTCCTTTTCCTTTCACATGTTCCCAGGCCTACGAGTAGGCAATGAAATCCTGAGCATAAATGGAGAGGCTGTGTCTGATCTTGACCTCAGGCAGATGGAGCTGTTGTTTTTGGAGAGAAGCGTAATGCTCACTCTGAGAATGAGCCATTGTGGGACTCAGCAACCTTTGTGTGCATCCTGGTCAGATGGTGACATTTCCAGGGATCCAAAAAGTCTCTTGCCCCCTCCAAACCAGTCACAGCTCCTAGAAGAGTTTCTAGATAACTTCAGAAAGAACACAGCAAATGGTAAGATGTTAACAACAATTTCTTTAAAACTCATTTATGTTTACATTTCTGCTTGTGCCTCCATGAGAAACCCAAAAGCAAACCGTTGAAGTTCCATTTATGCTCCATATCTGTCTGTTATTTTATTATTTTCTAGAAAGTAGAAATGGAGTGGGTTATGATAATTTCTGCAGGAAGATTACATTCTTTTAATCCATTTGGCTGCACCATCCAGTATTAACAGGCACAGTTCTGTGTGATTTTGGGTATCTCCAGTACATCCATTTCCTGGGCATTGGTGGTTGAAATGATGTGATGGCTTTCAGAGGCAGAAGTATTGCTATGTGTTTAGTGTGCTTTACACGTGCTAAAGTACTATGTACATTAGGAGTGCCTTAAATGCAGCAATCGTTATCACCACAGAAAGGAGTCATTTAACTCTGCTCCCACCCAAAGATACTACCTGTAGCACATTCCAGTTGAATACAGCCACTCACTGTGTAGAGGAAAGCCTAAGAAAACAGCTTTCACAGAGGTTGTTTTGCTACCATACCTGCTCGTATTTCTTATTCAATGCAATACCACTGTACTAAACATCAAATGGAGTTTGATGCATCTTAACAGTGCTGTGTTAGGGTTAGATCATGATGGGTTTCCACATGAGGAGCACCAGGCGGTGAAGGTGCCAAAAGCCTTTGGGGTAAGGACTGCCCCTGGATGATACCGTGGCCCTGTCAGCCCCAAGGAAGGTGACAGTGCTCACTGCTGGGTTGCCTTTCCAGCTGGAAATAGGAGGTGCACAGCCACACTGGGCAGAGGAAAGCCATGGTCTTCCTTCCCCTCCCTGGGGCAGAAGATCCTACACAGGAGCCCATGGTTAGAGAGAACGAGCGCAGAGCTGAGGGTTAACACATTCCTGGATTTGTGCAAAGCGACACTTGGTCTGCAGCAAGAGACATCAGGGAGTGCTGTGAGGTGGTGCGTGGCAGGCTGTGGGTAAAGCTGGCCACCTTCAGTGGCCTTCACAGCCGGGCCTCTGAGCCAGAGGGGCCCAGGAGACTGGTGACATACAAAACTCTATCAGTTTCCTTAAGCAAGTCTCAGCGACAAAAATATAAAGACCCACTGCCCTGGAATTGCTGTAAACTGTTGAACTCAAGAGAAACCTTTGCATCCTTTCCATTAACACTCGCTGCTGCAGCGTGCAGTCCTCTACTGCACCGTGCTGTGGCAGACAGACGTGTGCACAGGGAGCATGCTGCGGGGGAGACCCTTCTGGCGGGGTTGCCGTGTCCCAGGTGAGGTGTGTGCGTGCTTCAGTAAGAGAGATTTTGTATTGTGTATTTACAAAGCACTATGGAGTGATCCAGCTTGTTTCAGCTGACCTTACTTCATGTGAGAAATACATCTTGTGATGCTGGAATTCATGTAAATGCCTGTCTGAAACAGAAAGTATTTGGGGATTTGCTTCCCATCTTTACTATGCCTTGACTATTTTTCAGACGAGATACAAGCAAATTTAACTCCAGTTTCTTGAACGAAAAAGGTGCAGTTTCCTCATTGCACCTCTGGGGGATGCTAGTAAAATTCTGCAGGAAAGCTAGCCAAAATGCACTGTTGTGCACTTACAGGGAGAGCAGCAAGAGGTGCAAAAAAAGGATCTCTGGTTTTTGTGTGTAATTATGGTGGCAAGTGTTTTCTGATTGGAATTTTTTTCGTAATTAAAAATGGGAGAAAAAAAAAAAGAAACGCATAGGAGAAGTTGTTAGAATGGATTTAATTATAAAGCAATTTTATTAGGTCATCTTCTGAAATTAAAATAAATCTGAATACAAGATTTGTGATACAGTAAGTAGCATCTCTCTCAGGGGCCTTAGTTCAATTTAAAATGCCATTAAATTGACTAGTGGCACGTAAAAGTTAGTGTCGTAAAACAAAAATTATGATAGAGCTAATTAATTACATAATTATACCAGGGCTATCATTCAGCTTGTTGGCTTGATATCATAAGCCAGTATTACCTGGAGTATTCAGTATAATAAATGCATGTGTCCATTCACTAGATTCGTCATTCCTCAGGGATAAATTTGCAACCTGTGCAAATAGTCCATTATAATAGGAAATTACTAGAGTATGTATTATACTCTGAGCACCAGTGTATAAAGGGACATAGTATATTTGCTTTCCTGCTTAAAAGCGGTGAAGGAAGATTTATTTTATTCTGAAAATGAACAAATAGTTCTAAATTAAGCTTCGTGAGAAGGACTTACATGTTTATTGAATTACCAAGTATCAGTGCTTAGTGTCTGATCACCTGATCAGGTTCAAATGGAAACAGAAGAAAATGATATTGCTTTGAATTAAGCGATAATCTTAAAGGGTTTAACTGTTCTATGTCCTTTTTATTTACTCAGGAATTGAATAAGATTTTAGATAAGAAGAGGGGATATTTAATAATCTGAGCAGGGATTTGGAGGCCAGGAACTTCTGAATTCTCCTCCATTTTTTGATATTGTTCCGTCTCCTTTCATACCGTTGAGTGAGTCACTCTTAAGACCACAGTTTTCAGAAATAATTTCTGATATTTGTTTGTCCATTTTGAGCAGTGCCTTTGAAAGTCAGTCAGTGCCAGCAGAGGGGGTCCTTTTCCAAAAATCAAGCACAATTTGTCTCAAGGCACATACCTGGAATTAAAAGCCTTAATGTTTCTGCTGTCACCTTCCTGTTTTTAAAAATGAATTAATCCTATTTATATTTCTAGAATACTGTGAGGATTAATAAGCTAAAATTAACAAAGTGCTTGGAAAATGGAAATTTTCAGTACTCAGAGAGTCATGTGGTTATACCCTGCCTGGTGCTTGGTGACAACAACCAGGCAAAAACAAAACAGAATTTACTTTAAATCTCTGGCTTCGTATAACTTGGGTGGAAATAGTTTGTCCACAGTTGTTTACAGTTTTGTAACTGCTTAGCATAACCCTGATGAATGCCTTTTCCTACATACCGTGCCATGCTGAGGATACCCAATTATACCTCATGCCAAACTTTGGCGGCTTTTACTGTACAGAAGGGAAGTGATTGACTTTTTCCAAAGCCACTAACTCTGCCACTCCTAAAAATCATTCCCAGTGAATTTTTTTGTGAGAGTGATTCATTTTCTCCAAGAGGTTGCCATACCGTTGTAGCTGTATTTTGGACCTGCCTGTGGTCATATCATTTGACCTTCCACATGGCAACTGTATGCTTGCTTCTTAGCCACTTGGCTGGTAATAAGCTTATCCTGGAAAAGAAATGAGATGAAATACTTTTAAAAATATATTCGTAAATGTGGAAAACCAAATAACAGAGTAGCTAAATTTGCGCCAAGCTCCAGTGCTAAGGAAATTAAACAAATATTTGTATAGAAGAAAAAAAAAGAGAGAATTGGAGTAGAATTCTTACAACTGTGGAGGAAAAAATGCCTCATTTTAAGATGACTTGGATATTTGAGGTGGAATAAACGGCAGAGAAAGGACGAGAATTGAAAACTGTATTTTCAGGACGGCCCCATGTGGGTTAATTGTATATCTATAGAGTGCTGAAGCAGGAGGCAGAAGCTTTAGTAGGTGTGAAAACCCATTGCAGTGTGTGAGTTGCTGACAGGTTTGGGCTTTTTTTTTTTTTTTTTCTTTCCAGCAAGTGGGTTTTTGCCAAATAAGCTGTCATTTCTGGGTAGCTGACACTGTTGAAATCAACCCTAATATGTAAATAGTTCTGATTAAAAAAAAAAAAAAGTAAAAGTAGGGGGTGGCAGTTTGGATATGCTTTAACAAGTTTCCATGAGGAAAAGTTTGTCTTTGGGAGGGTCAGAGATCTAAATGGCAAAGAAACCATTTAAAATTTTTGAAGAAAAAAAAAAAAGAAAACAACAAAAAAACACATAAAAACATATACAGTATTTCTTCACTCGCCATTGTACTCATCATCTCTGGGGCAGGGCACCAACCTCCTGTGGGAGGCCTGGGTTCTACCCTGCCCGTCCTTCTGGAGGTGCGGTGCCACCAGCAGCACAGGCAAGCCAAGAGTGGCTGTGGCTGCAAAGGAGAAGGCTTGCTCCTCCTCCTCTTCCTCCTCTTCCTCCTCCTCCCCCCTGGACCCATCTGTCCAGCCCCCAGCACTGGTCCCGCCCCTGTGCTGGCAGTGGCACTTGCTGGAGCCCTTGATGAAGCTAGTTCAGCAGAAAACTTTTTTTTTTTTTTTTTTTTTTTTCCCCCCTGCAAACTCAGTGAGTTGAACTGGCGGCTGCAGAGGTCTGTCCAGGGTCAGAGCCAGGTAAGCAGCAGGACCTGCAGATGGGAGCAGGGAAGGCGCGGGAGGCAGAGCTGGTTGCAAGGAGAGTTGCTTTCGGAGGTGGCAAGCTCTTTTTCAGCTGACCTTCCCTCAGAGCACCTCTCTCTCATTGTTTTGAGCATGGGTTTTGCGTTGTGCTTTCCCACCTGAGCCCCGGGCAGCCGGTTAGCAGGAGCCGGCAGCTACTGATGAAGCTGTTTCACACTGTATAAAGCATGACTGGAGTCAGAGTCAGGCTTTGTGCAGTTTGACAAGTGGCTGGAACATGTGCTGGAAAGGGGCAATGACATTTCAGCACCTCATCTACTAAATATCTACCAGATATTTATGCAAAATGTAGCTGCTTCAGGAGGAGGATCAGTGGTTTGAACGCTCACATGGGAAGTGGCTTTTCTGTTTCCGAGGAAATAAGTGACTTCTGATTTGAACCTTCATAAGCATGCCCGGAAGCACAGCACATCACTTGGCCGCAAGTCTAATTTTGATATGCCTAAATCCTTTTTAGAAATGTGGTAGAAATAACAACCGGATTGCTTTCAATCCCAGGGTGCTTACTATTTCAAATATGTTTCACTGGACGGTTTAGGTGCCGCTGTAAGGCTCAGCTGCGAACCACAACTTCTCCAGAAAGCTTTGCTCCATTCAGCATCTGACAGGTACTGTCTAGCCTAGGGAGGAAAAGGGAGACAGGGGCTGGCTCCGCAGCCAGCCAGCTGTGCTCATGTCACGGTGTGAGCCTTGCAGTGTAACGCAGGAGCAGGCCCTGCATGCTCTTACAGCCCTGTCTTAATTGGAAAGACCTGCATGTCCCTTCTTAAGAAAAGAGGGAAAGTCAGAAGGAAAGTGAAGGTAACTTGCTCCTTGCAGTAGCAAGCACCAGCTCCCACTGCCCTGCTTGTTGCTGTTTGCCCATCGTTTTTAAAGCATTTCATAAGCCTCTTTTAAGCTAAGGTTCAAAGTATTTTGCAAACAAAAGTAAAAATAAATTGGAAAACATTTTTAAAATAACCTGTTCTTGTAGTTCTTTGCAAATCGCATCCTGTTTGTTTGCTGCTGTTTCAATATTAAATTCTCTTCATCTTGCTGTGGGACATGGCCTTCATGGCACTGCAAGTCTGTGTGTGTGAGGAATCAAAGCAGTTTATTTGTATTCTTTCACAGGAAGCTCTTTTGAACTCCAGGGAGGTGAATATTGCTTCTTAGCTTCCTGAGGACTCCCACAGCGCCGTTAGATGTGGGTCCTGATCTGTGAGGAAGGTGTGCTAGTTTTGCTGCACGTTGCTGGCTCTTGCCTGGTGGCTCCAATACCAGATATCCGGTGGCTTTGCGTGGCGTGAGGCAACATGCTAGAAGAGCAGCGTCACGTCCCAGCATGGCCATGTAGTTGTCTGTGCAGCATGATTAGTTATCTATGTGAAGATCTATGACTTTGGGTTTCTATTTTCACTCATTACCCTGTTTGCTTCAGCAGGAAGCTGTGTAAATGTGAGAGGACATGCCGTGGCTGGTTGTCAAGGCGAGCTCAGAGATGAGGTGTATGTTTGAATTAGCCTTGGATAACCGTATTATGTTGGCTTCCACTGCAACTGTTTTTGTGTCATTAATGCAAATATTCTGGCGCTGTGCTCTGATCTATCACTGGGAAAAGAATAGTTGTGGCCCTGGGCAACACCTGAGACTATAATGGTGTAGCAGTTAATTCAAAGAAAACATTTGCCTCCTCATAGGAGCACTTGTTGCCTACTGCATGTTGTGTAATACAAAATGTTTCCCAAGAGCAGTGGTTTAATGAGCTCTTACTGGCACTTGACAAACTGTCCTGTTTGCTTCCTGCTAGATGTGCATGCTGCAAGTGAAAAGATTGTTTACGCTATAAAATGGGACAGCCTTAAATACTCTTCGTTGTGCTTTTCTACTGAGAGAGCATTCTGTTCTGCTTTGCTAAATGCTGCTATGATTTAATCCCTGTGAAGTCAGTGGCCCAAAGTTGTTTTTTCCTGGTGTAAACTCGATTAAACCCCACAGAGCTACACCTTCTGGCTCAGTGACAACATGTAGGCATAAATCATGACATTGCCCATCCTACTGAATCCTGTAGAGTGACAATACAGACAGCAAGGAGATTTATTAACAATGATAAAGTTAGAGACATCCACATATAGACTACTGCCTTTGGCACGTTTAAAGCATATCAAACAGCAAATGGTGTTTGTTTCATGGAGGTAAGGTAGGTTGAGTAATTATAAAAACTAACTGTTTAAGCTAGCCACAAATTCTTGCTAAACTATTAAGTTACTTCTTCTTTTTCACTTTTTACTGTCTGTTTTCATTACTTTTGTGATTTAGATGGAGGAGAAAATGTACATCTAAGGTGGTGCACTTGGCCAGCTCCATTTGCTTTCCAACTCTTCTAGGCGCAAATGACAACTGAGAATGGCCAAAGCTGTTCCATGTAAGCAATCCCACAGTAGCAGCAGAAGCCAGGAGGGGAGTCATTGGCAGCACCCCTGCATGTCCTGCAGCCCCAGCCTGGAAGACCTAATGGCAGCTGTGCTGCCTTTGCTGATACTTGTAGAGAATGGTGGCCACCCAAAAAATGCTCTGTCTTCCTCCTCTGTACCGCAGGCACACATCACCATTTGTTGAAATGGAATAGAAGGGTGATGTGCTAGATACAGCTAACACTGGCCTTCAGTGAGACTGTATCTAAAAAGGCATTTAGAATATGCACTTAGGAAACGCATGTATTCAGGTAAAAATTTCAGAAGCAAGGGTGAAGTGTTAAGCTTAAAACTGAAAATAATTGAAGTTGAACTGAATAGTTGTCTGAGTGGCAGATACTTGGACAGAGAAAGTTTAGCAAGTTAAATAACCCTATAAAAACATGTCACTGAAATGCAGGGGGTAATCAGGCATTGCTGCAGAAGTGTAGGCAGCTATTTCCTATTATGTTGCTAATTTGTATCTCCTATTGATTATTGAATTAGCAAATGAGTCAAATGACTTTGTTTCATAACGAACAGTTAACCAACAAAGGAACTCCTGAGGATTCTAAAAGACTCTGCTCTAACTTCAAAAAAAAAAAAAAAAAAAAAAAAAAAAAAAAAAAAAAAAAAAAAAAAAAAAAAAGAAAAAAAAAAAAAAGAAAAAGAAAAGAGCATAAAGCAGCCTACAGAAAGTCGCACTTGCAGAAGTAGGTGGCTGACTGGAGCTAAGCCACTGTTCAGCATGTGGCCCAACATGTCTTAAGCTGTATGAGACAAGAATATTAGCATGAACGTACTGGATTTTTCTAAACATGAAATGTGGAATGGTTAAAGTAGAAGCATCACTTTCCTCACTGAAGGACAGAGAACAACAGAGACTTGTCCTACTTGAGCATTTCAGACTCTTGCCAGAAATATGAGCTTCTCTTTGTCTAGGCTGTATCAGATCTGCAAAAAGAAGCCTGGTTGTGTTGTCCTTCAGCAAGCATATTGAGCACCTGCTGGTGTTTCACGGTTTGCTTCTCGAAACCAAAACATCTGGACAAGTGGGGCCACGAGTAGAACCTGCTTGTCTGGCCAGTAACTGCATGTCTTGTTTGGTAACAATTAGTCTTGTAAGAGATGGGCGTCTATTCTGTTTTGAAGAACCCTATCTAGGAAGACTGATGTTATGACAGCTGTAGTATAGTTTTCTTTCCAGATTTAACATCTTGAATGAATTCCTGAATGAAGTTTCTAGCTACACCAAAGAGCCAGTTGTTACAGCTGTGAAGCTAAGCTAAGAATGTGCCTTCCAGCTAGTCCTAGAATAAGTTAGAAAATGCTTAAGACAACCAAGTGATAAAAGACAACGTATCTTGCAGAAAGAAAAATTTTCTGAATGAGAATATCCAGTGCATTTTTTTTTGTATGTGTTTCTCTAAGATCTACAGTTTTAGTTTTCTAGAAACTGGAGTTTCCCCATAGTTTGCTTGTATTAGTAGTCATGTTAATTTAGCAAGAATTTGAGCTAGTCAGTGTCTGAAGTTAGGTCAAAGGCTTTCTGAAGAACTTGAAAATTTCCTAAACAAAAAGAGGAAGAGGTTTTGAATTGGTAATAAATTTCATATTTCACTACCTTTTGAACTGTTGGTTAAGGCAGCATAAAAGCTATAAAACACCGCAAAGTTAATAACCACAGTTATTGCCCGCAAATTGTTTTCAATTTACTCCAGCAATAGAGTCTGAGTACCCAAGAAGTAATACTTGCCTGTGAGTACCAACTGCAGGGAAACAACTGAGCTGGCACTGTGCTATAGTTTAACACTTAGCTCTTTTCAGTAATTTTAACTGGAATTTATGTAACATGAATACTCCCATAATTCTGTAAAACTTAACTGGAGATTAATAAGAATCTACACTTAGGATCAAAGGTACCTGAATGCTGACCTTACTGTTTTACATGTGCTTCCCTGGGGGGACAAGAGTCTGGAGAGCAGCCCCATGGAAAGGGATCTGGGGGTTCTGGTTGATGGCAAATTGATTGTGAGCCAGCAGTGTGTCCTGGCAGGCAAAAGGGCCACCCGTGTCCTGGGGTGCATCAGGCACAGCACTGCCAGCCGGTCGAGGGAAGGGATTGTCCCGCTCTGCTCTGCGCTGGTGCGGCCTCACCTCGAGTACTGTGTGCAGTTCTGGGCACCACAATATAAGAAGAACATAAAACTATTAGAGAGTGTCCAAAGGAGGGCTACAAAGATGGTGAAGGGTCTGGAGGGCAAGATGTATGAGGAGTGGCTGAAGTCACTTGGTTTGTTCAGCCCAGAGAAGAGGAGGCTGAGGGGAGGCCTCATGGCGGCCTGCAGCTTCCTCACGAGGGGAGCGG
>VXAA01002119.1:870202-935253 GCA_013399115.1 Anseranas semipalmata
TTTTAATGCAGCCCAGGACATAGTTGGCCTTCCGGGCCGCAAGCGCGCACTGCCGGCTCATATCCAGCTTCTCATCCAGCAGGACCCCCAAGTCCTTCTCCCCAGGGCTGCTCTCGAGTTCTTCTTCTCCCAGTCTGTATAAGTACCTGGGATTGCCCCAGCCCAAGTGCATCACCTTGCACTTGGCCTTGTTGAACCTCATTAGGTTCTCTTGGGCCCACTTCTCCAGCCTGTCCAGGTCCCTCTGGATGGCATCCCTTCCCTCTATGGTATCAACTGCACCGCTCAGCTTGGTGTCGTCCGCAAACTTGCTGAGGGTGCACTCGATTCCGTCGTCTATGTCATTGATAAAAATGTTGAAGAGCACCGGTCCCAAGACCGACCCCTGAGGGACACCGCTTGTGACCGGCCTCCACCCAGACATAGAAACATCATCCTGGCTTTCCCATCGCCACTTAGATAATTATTAAAATCCTTTCTCTTGCATTTCAATTTCATATGCCAGGTTTTAATTGTTGCAGGATAAAGAAAGTATAGCCCTCTGCTGTGCATGAGTGCAGCTCAGATGCGGTCATTTTCTAGTCGTTAATTCCTCTCCTGCCTCACTCTTTCCTGCTGAAGATAGACAGGTTTCAGCCTGGGCCACTTGTGTCCTATATGACTAGCTTTACCATGAGCTATAGAGTCTGAATCCATGCATTGTAATGAATATTTGGTAATACTGGATCAGGTGGAGCTGGAGATATCAGGAAGGACTCACAGCTATTAGCCGTTAATCAAGCAGCTCACCTTAGCTGAGATAGACCCAGGTTCAGTTTCCTTGCCTGAAGCAGACAGAGTGGGAGACTTCATCTCTCTTTCCTACATCATGGATGAATATCCTGATGTCAATCTATTTCTTTTTGCTCTATGGTGTTTCTTTCTCAGCATTTTGGCAAAAATCAAATAAAATAGCATAAAGTAAAAGAACATGGTTTCAGTCTGATACAAAGCAAATGGTTTTTGAAATCTCAGAAATGTGGCAAAATGGAAAACCAATTTTCCATATTGGTTAGGGGCTATATTTTTTACCAAGGTCAGGGCTGCCTGTGCTGGTCAAGGTGTCAAAACTACTTGCAGAGGGTAGTTATCAAGTGATGCACAGAACTGCTGCTGCTGCCAAGAGCTGAAAATGATGCCCCTGCAACACTGTTAGTATGTCTTAGAGTGAGAGATTGCTGTGTTGTCTTCTACTGAAGATCTAGAAGGATTTTTTTATTCAATTTATTGTTGTCACTAGAGTGGCAGATGGAAACACACCCTCTTTTTGTAGTTTGAAAAGGGGGTGGTTGCACCACCTACATAGTGCTTGACATCTGATAACACTTGACATGCCTGAGATTAGTATTTGACATTTTTGAAATTGGTGAGAAAAATCTGAAACAGAACAAGTTCCAGAGTATTGCGAATATATATATATATATATATATAAAAGAAGGAAGATTCTCAGTTCCTACTTTCTCTCTTTGTTTGCAGTGAGTGGCTGAAGTGGTAAGAGCAGCACTGACTAGAAAGTAATTAAGGCTTCTTCGTTAATTAAACAGAAAAAGGAGATAAGTGATATTTGCATTTGTCAATGACTTCTTTATGATAAATGAGTTGTCGGATGGTTGATGTTGATGTTTTCCAGTTGATTTCCTTTGGTTTCTTGGCTGGGATTGTAGCACAGATTATTATTGTCTCACACATCTGTTGGAGGATATGTTTCCATTGTACCTCATCGTTCACAAACATTTGAATTTCTTCCATATTGACCACTTGTGCGTGTATCACCGCAGAGACGCGGAAGAGACGTTCCTGTAGGCGTACAAAGCTCTTGGATGTGCTGTATGTGTTTATCTTTCTCACTGACTGTCCCATCTGTGCACTCTATGCCCACTTTAAACTGAATAATTAGTAGTGAAGAGCATGACTTAGGAAGTATGCCTTCTTTCAGTTTTTAGTGGTTGCATTAGCACTTCTTTCTTTTCACCATATCTCTTGAATGATTCTGAGTTATGTATCTGCCTGCCAGCAAGATACAATATTGCAGGAGTAATGGCATTAGGGAGGAAATGTAATCAGAATAAGTGCATTTATTGGTCCAAACCCTGAACACACACCACGCCTTCTTCTTGGGTGGTGATGTTGGTAGTTGAAGGTGCTGAGCAGGTTCTTAGTGCTTGGTCAGTCATTGCTAGAAACCAAGCATAAAGCTTGGTACGCATGCCATGTGGTTTAGTTAACCTTTTCACACAACGCCACTTTGTCCCTGTACTTTTCCAAGGATTTTATCATTTATCTGGGGTTGCTACTTTCCTTGCTCACAGCAAGCTGACTTTGTATTTTAGCATCTGGAAATGCTCCTGTTTGCTAAATAAGAAGCAGCTATCTGCTTCTGAGGATACTGTCCTTCCCAGATGGAAGCGATATACATTTCAACTCACCATGCATGATGTGTATGTGTGTAAACAGGACAGAGGGGTGTGCATTCAGTATCATCTGCTGCAGCAGAGAAAAATTATTTTAAAAGATTTAAACCAAGTTTTGTTTAACCCAGCCTTATCAGTCCCTCTTTTCTTCCAGAAAGGTTTGTCGCAAGTGTATCGATAGGATGAATCTAATGTACTACTGTAATGGAGCTGTATAGGCAGCCTAGTCATGGGATACTCACCATTACTATGCTGGACAGTCTCTCTGGCAATATAGCTCCAGCAAAGTAGTCTGTGTCTTCTCTAACTAGTCAGTAATGTAATTGTATTGAGGTAAGTAATGTTAGAGGTGGTCAAGAAGAAAAAAAAGTTGTCAGGAAGTGCTGATTTGACCTGGTATTTGGGTGATTTTTAGGAATATATATCTACTTGCATACTTTGCTGTGCTAATTTCCAGCAAAGATCCAGAATGTTATATACTGGAACAGTTTTCATACATTCACAGCTGTAACATTTCTCTCAATTCTGTACACACTCTCT
Organism: Anseranas semipalmata; assembly: GCA_013399115.1. NCBI lineage: Eukaryota > Metazoa > Chordata > Aves > Anseriformes > Anseranatidae > Anseranas > Anseranas semipalmata. The sequence goes on from VXAA01002119.1 coordinate 873,193, forward strand.
ATGGTTGTGTTACTGGTTTTGCCTGAAAGGATAATGGTTACCTGGCCTGTAAGGTAACAGTTTTACATTACTGCTTTTGAACATCTTTGTTATATGAATCCCACAGTGAAGCTAAATCCAAAAGTTTAAAGAAAACACAGTTTGTATGGTTTGTCTTGTTACTCCCCTTCCACTTGGAACTACAGGTAGAGAGAATTTCAATACTAAACTTGCTATTGTGTTGTGTCCTTAGGCTTTGCATTTGAAATTACGCATTCACTAAGGTGTAGTGTTCATTTTTCTTCACCCCTTGACTTTTTTTTTTTAGCTATGCAGCTGATGTTGATGCTTCTCTGCTCTTTGGGAATAGTTCAATGGTGTGTAGGAGAAAATCCAGAGGAAGTCTGCTTCCATAGTAAAAGGAGGAAGGGGAGACAGGATATGGATGCTAAACTGATCAACAAGCCATGCTTCCTTCCTTCCCTCCCCATGTCAGTTTGGCATACAGCAAGCAGTAGGATGTCCTTTTTCATCTTGGATCTTTTCTGTGTGACTTTTTTAGTTATTACCACTTAAAATGACATTTACTGTTGTTTACCCTCACTATAATCAGAAACACATTGTGCCAATAGCTAATACTATAAAAATAGGCAAGACTATATAGACCTACCTCTGGAAGTCCTATAGACTACAAAGAAAAAAAAAAAAACAAAAAAAAAACAAAGATAAGGGTGAGGGGAGGAAAAGATAGATCATCTGGAAAAAGTGATACACTATTTAGTTTGCCTGCTTTGGCTGTTGTTATTCCAGTTTGTTCTGTTTCTGTTATCTACTGATTGTTTTACCTTATTGTCTTCTTCCTACATTTATGCTTTTGCTTCATTGCTTATGTAGGTTAGTTTTACTTCCTGTTTTGTAAAGGACTGATATGTTTAGTGGTCACTTTGTAAAATCAGGGAAAGGACATAGATTTTGCAGTGGTATAAAGGATCTAGAGTTAGATCTCAGGTAGCTCTCTAATGAGAAAAACAAACAATCTCAGGTGCATGCTGTTTGGAGGTAAGGGGAAGAAGTGCATTAAAACCCAGAAGGCAAGTAAAAAGAGCACAAATGGGAAATAAAGTCAATTCATGTTTTAGGGTTTGGCTTACTTTTTGTGAACCCAGGAGGTGACAGTGGTTGAAGTCAATAGGCATTCACGTGGACCCATATACAGAAGAGGGGCTCAATATGACTTTAAAAGTCCAGAGGGCAGAAGAAAATTATTCAGACATGGTGGAGGAGGATGGGTAAAAGCATAATAAAATAAGTAGACAAGGTAGGCTCCTTGTTAAGTTCTTAATGAAGATGGGTGGCTGTTTGGTGGAGTTGTGTTCTTTTCTGCGAAGGTGGTAACTCTCAGGGTATCTGAGGTATCAGGAGCTACACCTGACTCCAGGAGGAAGAGGCACAAAAGCTTGAGGGGAGGAAAGTGATGGGACACTGGTCCTACATGGATAGGGAAATGACAGAGTAATCAAGTCTTTGGCATCTGGGTGGAAAGTGTCAACCTTGACGCTAAGCTTGACACCTTAATAACATATGGAAAAATAAAGTTTCCAGATGACATCATGCTGAGATACTTCCTCCCGGTATCCCCAGGGAGAAAGCAACATTTGCATCTTTCTCTCTGGCTTTCCTGTGAAGCCTATCTGCCATGTTTTCTCTTCCCAGGAAAGGTCCTTGTGGGCCACAGCGTGCTCTTTTGGGCTTAAAATTCCCACTTCCCTCTCCATTTCAGTCCGTGTTTGTGAATCCTTGCTGACAGGAGCTGCTCCTGCTCTGTGGGGACAGGACAGCAGCAAGTCCCTGTCCTCAGCCAGATCTGCAGAGTGAAGCCAGATTGCAGAGGTCGCTGAGCTGGCTGGGAAAGGGAAGCTTGGTTGGTAGCTCTCCATCAAAACGAGAGGATGCAGAGGATACAACAACTGCCTCGTATTAAAAAATGGAAACAGCAAAAAAAAGCTTCAGGGCTTAAACACCCAGGTGGAGAAAGACTGTTGTCCTTCACAATTTTGTTATTGCTGCCTCTCATAATTTTATTGCCAGATGAGTGATACTTTTTCCAATTATCACCTCAGTTTCTGGAGTCAGTAATTAAATGAGAATCTCAGTTTTCACTTAAAAATAAATCTCCAGCATTTGTAGGTGTTGAGAAAAAGTTTGAAAATGTGGTCTGAATTATGCCCTAGAGGCTTACAAGGATAGAGAACAAAGCAGAAAATTAAAGCATAAACAACAACAACAAAAAACAAAACACCACCAAACCTTCATTTTATTACTATTTTGTGATAAGAGGTTGCTAAAAGTCCTCATCAGCGTTTTGGTTTCTGCTTTATGATTTTAACGGCTTGGGTTGATAATATTGCAGATCAAAGATCAGAGGAATTTGCCTCACTTCTTAGAGTTTTAATTAAAAATGTCTCAACAGATTTTAAGCAGCCAATTGAGGAAATGTAAAGAGAAAAATTATGGTTTTTATATGAATGTTCAGCATTGTTTGATAGATCTTGAGTTTACACATAAATGGTATTGACACCTACATCCTGTCAATAGGTAGAGTAGGGCAGTGCCTCCTGCTCTGGTTTTTGCATTGTGCCAGGTGCCACATACCTGGACTCCAAATTCAGTGGAATTGGTAAACTGTTAGTAACAGGAAGGGATTTTGCCAGTATTATGAACTGTAGCGCTTGTTCCAAGGCAAAATTCTCTTTCTTTTTAAGTCTTTAAGGGATTCAGTACTAAGTCGTGTCAAATAGCGTGCTCATCCAAGGAAAACTACTGAGTGCATTTAATTATCCTCACTGGTTGTCTCAGCACAGAGTGTACTGATTATAGATAATGCTACCTTAGAAAGCATGCCGTTAGCAAGAACGTGAAGTTTATTTTTGTAGATCAGATATGTGCATTGCTTCAGATGGTCTTAGATGTCCAGCTTGTTGTTTTGAAAGCGGAGTTGCCAGGCATAGTTTCTCTTTGCTTTGACCTCTTGTGTTATTTTCCAGGTGATGGGGGTGAGTGGCAATTCTTGTATTCCCTCTCTCCCCCTATAGTAATTCTGCTAGACATCGAAAATATCTGCAGATAAAAGCAAATAATTTTCCTGTTCCTCTCCTGTAACCCTCTAAATAATTTGTTTTCTCTAAAATGCAGATTTTAGTAACGTACCTGATGTCACATCCAGCTTGAAAAGGAGCAGTACTGATGGCACTCTGGACCAAGTGCCACACAGGGAGAAGACTGATCCACCTTTCAGGGTAAGAACATGCTTGACATAACAATCCTTATGAACAAAAAGGCAGCAGTGTCTTAGCGTTAACGCTCTGCATTTTATGAGAAAGAATTTAATGTATGGCACTAATTTGGAAAAAATTGAATGCATATTAGCTGTACTTAGTATTTTATTATCTTGAGGTCACACTGACAGGTCAGCATCTCAGGAAGAGCTGCTGCACCTCCAAAAGCATTGTGATAGGGGCAAATGGCAAGCAGGTGGTAACTTGTCAAATTCATCTTCATGTGTTGCTTGAACCCACTTCTCCAGAGAACAAGGAAACTGCTGCAGCTTTTTAACTGATTCAGTTCATGTAATATATTTTTTTGCTGATACTTTTAAGGCTTGTTGTTAAGATTGCAGTGACCATAGCAACACTTACTTAACATCAATAATTTCAGACTGGACTACGGACTTTGAGATGCAGTTTTGGGGAGGCCAGTGATTCCCGCTGTCTAATTTGGAGAACCTTTATGCACCTGCAGTTACTGTTTAACTTCAGCTGGAGTAATGGATGCTCAGACCTTCTCTCAGTCAGGGCTTTGGAGACTGAGGCAGGGATCCCCAGAATTAGTGTCCACCTTTGAATGCATTGGTCTGCAAAGAGCAATTTTTTTGTCCATTTTGCTCTGTGCCAGTGAAATTGCAATCTGTGTCCAGCTCAAGTGCACATAGTTTTGAACCCCCCAGCTGCTAGTATGGGTAGTTTTCATGTCTGTGGCAATGATTTTACTAGGCATTGGCATTCTGACAGCAGAAGTGGTTTTGTTAGTTCTTTTGATGAGTTGGTTGTATCTCAAATCAAATGTGTGATAACACTTGCATTACACAATTACATAACAAGAAAAAAAAAAGTAGTTTATATGGTTCTGGAGTATATTGCTGTTTTTTTAGTAGGTTGTGTGAAATATTTAGATGGGGAGGCAGAGATAAGACAGGAAAGGTAGAAAGGTAGAGATAAGGCAAATGTAAAATCTCAGAAGACCAAAATGAAGAAGATGCATTGTGCCTCTAGCCATACCCTGCGCAGAGGAAGTGGTCCTCTTTTATGTTCGGAATATTTTTTGTAATCTACTTCAGTCCAATATAGGTGACTTTATGCAGTTTCCCCTGAGAGTAAGGAGATGCCCAGTGACTTGGGGCCTTTAGCCTATCTCCTGTTCCATGGGGGATTCCCGCGGAGATGATCTGTGTCTTGTGTTCCACCTTAGCTATGCTTCTAAAACATCTTTGCAACCAGTAAGAATAAATCCTAGGGGGATTTTTCTCCCCCTAGGACACAATTTCTTTGGAAGGGACAATGCAGATTTCTCTACTGCCCTGTTCTAGGGCATCTGCAGTGTGTTACAGTTGGGGGTCAAAGCACCTGCCACCTTCTTTGTGAGAACCCAGCCGAGGTGACACCTAGGCTCAGGTGGTGGCTGGCCATGTGAGCTGTCTGGTGCTTGGCAAGGTCACCCCTGCACCCCAGGTGCCTTGGGGTGCCCTCCTTGCCCCGGGTGCACATATAGGGCTGTGCACCCCTCCTGCTGCAGGGGAGGAGGCTCTGGGGCTTAACCTTCACTTTAGCAGAGAAACAAAGGCTTTGTTTGCCAAAGCCACTCCTGACTGTCTGTGTCAAATACAGCAAATAATAGAAAATTAGGGAGAGTTCAGCAGGATTTAAATACACTGAGAACAATTCATTTAGGGTAGTTGTTGCTCTGAACACGCTAAATTTGCTCTGATGCTCTGAATTACGTGCTGTGGTTGTAGTTCAAAAAGAACGAGGGGAAAACAGACAGGTCAGCTCCCTGTCCTCTCTCCAGCTGAAAATCTGTCACATCTATCAGTATTAATGGCTTGTGCACAATATGTTGCAGTAACTGCCCATACCATATTCCAGTTCACTTTCTGGGCTGGCATGGAGGTCTGCTAGTGTCATTTTGTTAAAAACTATCTGAAGCTGTCCTAGTTTTCTAGGTGCAAGGGGGAAGAAATGGCTTGGCAATCAAAGGCAGTCTGACTTGAACTGCAGCTGTAAACGAGTCTGTGACAGCTCTACAATTTCTGCAAATGGTTTGTAATTGATTGCCGCCTTTCTGTTGGAGGGTGCCTATTACTGTCAGAGCTTTTGTCTGACCCTTTTGATTTCTCCAATAGATGGAGAATTAAAAAGAAAAAAAAAAAAGAAAAAAACGAACTCAGTAAATTTAGGAAGTAGTGCTATATGTGCTTCAGTGATTGGGTATAAAAAGAATTAAAATGATTTCTGTTTTTATAGCTCCGATTTGGGACTGCTTACCAGATGAACAATAGCTATTGCTAATAAAAGCTAGTTTGGGGAAATTGTGCAGCCTCAAAAAGCCCAGCATCTGGGTTTGTTTTTTTTTTGTTGTTTCCCTTTGACTTCTGTTTCCTGCATGTGCTAACTTGATCCGTGCCTGTGGGAGAAGAGTAGTGCAGACACCTCAGTGTTACGCAATGTTGCAGAATTATGGGGGAGAGAAGATCTGTAGCCACAGCTTCGTGGAGAGGACATTGGTGGCACTAGGAGGTTCTGAGCACAGCCTGGAACAACAGGCAGTTTGGGATTATTTCAGAGGAGAAACAGCTAGACACGCTCATTTCCCAGTTGACAACAGCTGTAGATGTAATTACGTGGCTCTGAGGGAGCAGACTCCTTTGAAGTTTGTTTGATTTTTGTCCCATACCATGTAAGTAAATAAAAAGCAATCTTAAAGCTTTCAATGTAATGGTTGCATGTTTGATTTCTGGGTTTTATGTTTCTCATTTGGAGCATTTTTGTTTGTTTTTCATTATTATTCTCTTCATCTTATACCAAGGTTAAACATCATCTTAACTGAACATACAGGGGGGCATTTCGGAAGTAATTTCAAAGGAAAAAGTCTTATGTTGCATATGTGCTACATTCAAACATACGCTCATTCATTCTTTCATTCATTTTTTGTAGTCCAAGAAATGAATGAATTTAGTATAGCCTTATGTTTGTCTTTCATCTGAGAGTTAACAAATGAATTAGAAGGACAATAGAGGATTATTTCATTCTAGAAATGCAAACTGTTCCTTCAGTTATAAAATATTATTAAAAACACGTGAATGTCAAGAACCATCCATTCCAGATGCTCATTAGTTTTGTCAGCTCTATATTCTCTGGGATGCCTCATTTATACCTTTAATGAAAAGCTCCTTTAAGTTCATTTTCTATTTCATTTACCAAGGATAGATGTTATACTTCTAACACATCCTGCTGCAATACATTTTCAAACTGTGTTAAAATACTGTTTATGTGGCAGTGGCAAGTCATCCCTGCAATTGTTGGTTCTGGAGTATGTAGGCGTCCTGTTGATAGACGAATAGAGGACCTCAGAAAATCTGGGGTTTCGGTGTGCCTGTCAGTGCAATTAGGTTTAGTTGTGTTTAATCATTCTGAGAACTAATCGTCTGTGCTCCTGGTGCTCAGTTAAATCCTGCTATGTCGATAGTTGTCAAGAATCAAGGTCTCTGTGCATCACAGTAGCACGAAACTGAATGCAGAATGCAACTTTTCCTTCAGTTGTTTGTGATTTCTAATTGCAAGCTGTATTGGTTAGAAATCCTTTCTCTAGCCCATGGTTTCCTCTAAATGAAGTTTAGTAGTCTCGTGCTAATATGCTTATATTTGTTTTGTATTTGCAGTATTTTAAAAATATCCCCTTATGAAAGACAAGCATAGCTAAAAGGTGAAATTTTACCATAGATGTAACTCCTATTCCAAGGGGCTGTCGTAAGACTGTTGTGATCTGATTTACAGTTACTCTAAATCTTTTGTGTGTCATCAGAGACTACTGTTTTCCAAATAAAATTAAATTTTAACAGAAGGAAAGAAGGATCTTCATATAAATGTGTCTGTGTGAGGGGCAAGATATATTTTCATTTCAAATATTTTACAGATTGTAACAAAAAACTTAGAGTAAACTCTATGCAAATATATGAAATAACTATTATATTCTCAGTTTTATCATAGAGTTCTTCGTAAGAAAGATGGATAACTTCACACACTTAAGGCCAGTAAAAAATAGCTAGTGTGATACTTTGTAATCAAGTTAAAAATAGTCAATGAATGCAAAATGGCTTTATGCTGGCATCTTCAAAAATTAACATTGCAGATGCAGAAATGAAAGCTAGCATGATGAGAAACTTTGAATGTTAACAAGAATTTGCTTTCTATAGAATGGCCAACAGGTTTGATTTTATAACATTTTTGAAGTGGTTCTATATTTCTTTCAAATAATGAAGTAAAAAAGATTCTGGGAATAAGTTGGGTATAGAGACACTTACAGAAATTGCCTTTGCTTTGCTGTGCAAACCAAAAATAGAAACAATATATTGCACAAACTTGTGCATTTCAGAATCTGCTTTTGGATGCCTGAGTTTTTTATATAATGTCAAATAATCTTTGCAGTGCTTTTGAAGCTTGTGTTTTCTGTTTATTGCAATGCCAGTTTTGGACAGTCCTCCATTTGCCAGAGAGGAGCTTTGGCAGGTGTAGCGAGAAGTTGATGTTTCCATGAACTCTGCATGTCAGGGACCATGGTGAGAAATCTGGCTTTGGCCTCCCTGTACCCAGTCATTGCTTGGGCTGGCAATATAGTCCTGCCACTTGGGCTCACGGAGCCAGTGTGCAAACATGACTATGAGGTTTTACTTCCAGCCCATCTACAGAATATGTGCAAGTGAGCATCTGGATGGCATGTCAGATGGTGCCTGAGTGGTGTAAATGGAGAGATTGAGATTGGGTTACAAGGCAACACCTATCACAACAAGCTTCCCAAAGCAGTGCTTCCAACAAAGGCAAACTGCATGCATCATGATTTCAAAAAGGAAAACCTTGTGTTATGTATTAGCTGTTTTCACACAGCTATTTCTGTAACAATATTATTCTGTAATAATATTCATTAGAAGCATCACTAAAGCTGTCAACTTCTCAAGTAGAAAAGAGTAAAAATACCAAGGTACTATATGGTGATCTAGGTTCAAACCTGAGTGTAAGAATGTGTTTCCCATTGATAGTCTGTCTGAACACTCATTTGTTAAAGAAAAGAGGCTGGTTGGTTTGTTTTTGGAGGGAGGAAGGGGACAACTGCAACAGCTGTCATGGAATAATGGAGGCTAAAGCAGTTAGTAATCATTACTCATATATATAGTCCCATCTTAGCAGAAAATTAACATAATTGTTCGATGTTTATGGATGATTTGAATGGCATTTCAGAAGAAAGCAAGTGGATGCTAGAAATGATATATTCCTCTAGTTTATTACCTAGAAAACATTGTACAAGCATGTGATCTATAGCATATATATAGCATATGTGCTGTGGGGTAGTTCAGGACACCATTATTCAAAACATACCCAACAGCACCCTATAGGCACCATCAGTAAATGTAATCCTATATATTCAGTTGTGGTGGTTTGTTTATTTATTTTGATCTGGTGATGACACTCATTCACTCTCAGAAATGATATAAGGATCATCAGTCTGAATGTGTGTGTAAGCAGTGGATGATTATCTTTTCATGGGTAAATGTCAAGAAGTGTATTCTTTCTCACCAAAGTTAAGCAGTTTCCTGGTATGAATTTTGGGTGAGAAAGTTAAAGATTTACTAAAATATACTGAGTTGGAAGGAAGATTTGCAATAATATTTTGCATAAAACATCAAAACTGACAAGTACAAATTGTATTTTGATTGCATTTAGGATAGTGTGGCTGTGTATGTATGTTCAGCATGTGTCTGGTGGTGTTCAGAGCCATATTTCTCTCCATTTGCTATAAGTGGCATCCTTTCTTGCTATTCAACTGGTGATCCCTATCCCTAAAACATCCCCAAAGAAACATTAATGTTGAAATAAAAATTAAAAAAAAAAGTGTGTGCGAGGATTAATTTTGTTAAGCAAAGACTAAAAATCTTGGAAGGCAAATGTTAATACTAATCAAGTAAACACCAACTTGAGTTAAGTTGAAAGAAAGACGAGTAGAAATGACCAGAAGCTCAACAGAGGTCCCTCTGGGAAAAGTAAAACAAAAGGAGTTAAAAACTACCAGTATGCCCATGTGGTCCCAAACCTATTTAACGCGTGGAGGCAATTACAGCTAAATGATGTTCATGGTGATAGCTTCTTATTAGCTCTATTTTGCAGTACCAAGGCAGTTCCTGCTTGCACAGCATGTCCTTAATTGCAAGAGAACTGTCTGCCTGAAGGTCTACTCAACATCCATAGGACATTAAGAATCTTTCCCTAATTTCAATCATGAGAACTTATCTTAAGCAGTTGACAAGATCCAAAAGCTTGGGGAGTAGTCCGCAATTAGCATCCTTTTTTCTGTTCCTTGTAGGAAGGGGATTTAACAATGATGAACGTAGTTCTCTCAGAATCATGTATACTCCTCTTCCATCCCAGTGTCATTTCTTTCCAGATGTGAGATGCCTTTAGGGAGTCTGGGAGCTAACATGGGAAAATAGCATGTTCCTCAGCAGTGGTTTTCCTTGATTCATTTCTGCCTGGAGGGGACAGTTCTGCACTGAAAGCGCGACAGAGGCCCGGGGGAGCTCTGTTAATTATTGCGCTTCCCTTGCAGACAGCCCAGCCTGCAGTGAGCCCAACCAGAGTGGCTGGCTCCTGCAGTGTGGAGCCAAAGCCCTGCTGTCATCATGCACCCTTTTCAGGAGGGTATCAGTGGCATGAGTGAAATCGGAGCCTGTTAGAAGTCTGTAAGAGTTTTGCTGATAACTTCAGATTTCAGTATTTTACTCTATCCCTTGGAGAAAGCACTAAAACTGATGCACTGGGTTACAGAAGGCTTGCTGTGAACTTACCAGAGTGCTTGTTTCTAACCCTAGTCCTGGATTTCAGTTTGGTGCACTTGTCATGCAGTTCTTTATATGCAGCAGAGCTACCCTATGGATGGCCCAAAATTCAAATACAGGTTGCCTGTCTCGACTAATGTAGTGGGGAGCCTTGAAGCCATAAGGCTTAAAGCATGAAAGGTGCTATATCTAGAGTGAGCCTGTAACCAGACACGAGCTCAAGCTATAGATGGAGAGCTGCATACACACTTACTGGTGGGGAGGCATGAGAATGGCAAGAAACAAAAGTAAGGGGAGATGGTGCAGTTCTTGCATGCAGAAGTGTGAATTTGTGTTGCTGTGCTTTGTGCTATTATATGGGGTTGCTGGGGCTTGGGGAGGAGGTGGTGGTTGTTGTTTTTCCTCTGACTGGAGGAAATGTCCTCTCAAAAGTACCGTGACAGTTGTCAGTGAAAACCATGCAGATGGTTTTGGTCAGGAGAAGAAGCTGTGTTGATGCTTGCAGATGAAAAAAGCCAGTGAGAGATGAGTTATAATGCAGCTTGTCCTTCTGGTCTTCTGAGAAAAATCCATGGGGCTTACCTGCAGATGAAAAGAGAAGCATCTGAGAACAGTATTGGTTCATTGCCACAAGATATGGTTGGCAGTGTTTCTTGAGATGCTTTTGACTTCACTGATGAAGGACGGGAATCTTCATTAGCATCTACCACCCTGGGCCTCCAAAGGCAACCTTGGTCCCTGCGGTACAGGACGTGGCGACAGCACTTCACTTTGAAATCAAAGGCAGAGATACCTAGTCATGCTTCTGACAGACGCAGGGAACTGGGAAAGCTCTCTGCCAGCTGTAGATTATTTATACTTTTTTTTATTTGTGTTTTTTTTTTTTTTTTTAAGATCAAGATACTGTTCCATTATGGTGCTGACAATAACACACATTTTTCCCCTCACGACGGAGAAGCATTTAAGCACAATTTTAGCGCATGCAGAGGTATGTGATGTGCCCAGCAGTTATCCACAGGACACAAAGTCACTTCAAAGTCGCACACAGTGAGTCACACGCAGGACACGTGCAGTAGTTGTCTGAAATCCTGTATTGCAACTTTGTGTGTGACTTTACTGTAAAGTTGCAATACAGGATTTCAGACAACTACTGCATTCCGGGTACCCTCATGCACTTCGATTAGGCTTTGATTCCTATTTTCTTCTGTCAGGAACATGTAGGGCTAAAGGTAGATCTGAAAGGCCAAAATTGGGAAAATCTACTACCTGCAGGAGATGCTGCAAAATCAAAGATAACAAAAAGATACCTGGAAGGAAGGAAGAGGGAGGAGAATTACAAAATTATGGGATCAGTTGAGTCAGATACACAGGGAACTGCCAGCAGATTTTCATGTTTCGTTACCTGCTGTCCAAAGCACTGTGTGCCTCTGTCTCTACTTGTTAGCATACTGTGGGCAGATCCAGACCTTCCTTCACATGCTGATTAATTATTTCCTTCTGAGACAGCGGAATCCTTCTGTAGTGCCTAAACAAAAGCCCACCGAAACCAGGGGAAAGGTTGGTGTGGAGATGAAGGGTCTGCCTCTGTCCTTATGGTGGATCATGGCATTGGGATTAAAACATTTGAGATTCGATGGGTCTGAAAAGTCAAGGGTTGCTCTCTCTGACTCAAAGAAAGCACATTGCAGAAATACGTTGTGAAAGATGAATGCAACTGCAAAGATAATGTCTTAGTGGTTGCCATAGTTTCTAAGTCAGCACTCGAAAAAAGTTTTTGTATTCAGCACAAAACACTTTGGTGAAAATGTTAAAAACAGTATTTAAAATGGTTGAAATTAAAAATTAAATAAGAATTCATTTTAAACATTTGGAACATTAGCTATTTTTTTTAGCACTGGAATTAAAGCGTCTTCATTTTGTTCAATTATGATTTGAAAATATGTTTTAAAGGCATTTTAAAGCATGTTATTAGCATAATAAGAATGACAGAAAAATACTTAGAAGAATCATCCACCCACATTTGTAAAAAGTGAAAAACAGAGTCCTTCTAGATCACAGTAGAGATCTGGAGACCAGCTGAAATAAGCATGAGCTTAGAGACTGCAATGCTTAGAGACTACTAATAGGACAGAGCTCCTGTTTAGCCCAGGATACTTATGTATTTAGTGTACATATACAAAATACATGTTGCGTATACAAATAATTTTTCTGCTTCACCAGTGGTCCAGACTGATGTCAAAAGTTAGCCCCCAAGCGCTGTGAGTTGTCCCAGAGGCAAGCCACTGTTTCCTTTAATTCAAAGCAGACCGAGACAGAGCAAAATTAGCCTTTTACCTTCATGGATTAAGGGCAAAAGCAGGATGGGAAACGGACTCTGTGCAGATAAGCGCACCTAGACGCATCGGGACAATGGAGGGAAGCCAGTATTGCGACGGAGGTTACTGTTATGGTAACTGTTGAGCCTGGTGCTACTGAAACGGAAAGATGAAAACCAGATGTCTGTAAAGGGAAAGAGTGTTACTCAAAGCACACAGGAACAAACAGTGAGACTGTGTCACTTTTCCAGTCATCTTAAAAGTATTTCAAGGTGATTGATTATTTTGTGTGTAAACTTTACTTAGAAGCCATGTCCCTGAAGAGGGCTTGAATGGTTTTTTCATGTTTCTGGAGAAGAAGAAATGCTAAAGAAAATGCTTTCATTCATTTGATTTGTTTTGGTTTGTGTTCTTTACCTTTTGATTTATCCCAGTCCCTCAGCAGGAGTTGGAAGTATTACTAAAACATCGGGGGTTTTTCCTAATGAGCACACATTAAAAAAATCTGTTAATTTGTTGGCATTTTTGTTGGCATATGGCTAGCTAATAACTCAGGCTTAATTAGCAAATCTGGGGAAGAGTAACTTCCTAATATGGAATTTAAAAGGCCTGTCTTGTTTTTTTATCAAGATTAACGATATTGCTAGGATGTGAAATTTAGCAGCCTTTTTTTTTTTCCAGTCCCAGGGGGTGCGCTGTGTTTTTAACATATATCTGTTACAGAAGTGGAGCTTGAAGTTGCCACAACTCATGCTGATTCTAAAAACAATGGAGAAACGATGCCTTTCCAGACAGTACGGTTGTGCTTTTGATAAATGTGGATCTGTTGACCTGACTTCTGTGATTTTTTTTCAGTGCCATATGTGGTATTGCAAACATTTATTTCCGAAAACTAGTGATATTTTTTTTTTCTTTTCTGGACTTGATCTGGGGATCCCTAGTACTGCTAGGACTACTGCAGAAGCAACCAGTAGTGGCGGATAAGAAAAGTGATATGTATATGCTACACAGCAGTCCCCGTAATTGGATTTTTATACCAGGCTGTGTATCCTGGAAAATCTCACTCCTTTGAGACCATTCCTTCAGTTTTCTGTTGCACAGTCTTCTTGCCCAGTGAATTTGATATCTGTGTCCAAAATAGCCCAGTCCTTAAAGACCATCAGCTAAAGGAACGGTTCCTGCTCCTTGGATTCGTTCTGTGCGCTTTATCAGCAGCATGTTGTTTCAGGAGCCGGCACCCTCCTCCTTGCGATGGGGTGCTGCCCGGCAGCTGAGCTTTATGGTTTGGCAAGTGCTGAGCTGTCAAGTTGCACTAACGGTTTGGAAAGAGATGGATGTAAGTTTAATTGCAGTAATTAAAGGAGAGGGCTATGTTATTCCCTTGCGTGTAGGAAGGTGAATATCCTTGAAACCTGTGAAGTAGCACACTCATAACCAAGGATATATGCGCCCAGGCTTAGCGTGTCGTTTGGATGCGAGAAAAGGGTTTGCTAGAGAGGAAAGAGGTGGTGGCAAGGGCAGTGCTGAATGAGCCTTATTTCTCAGCATCGTGGCACCCTAACAGTGCTGTAATGGAGGGAACATGGGAGTTACTGTGTTTTGTTATGCCACTGGTATAGTTCTGCTTTTATTAATGAATTGCTTGTCAGTCTTGTAACTCTTCAGCTCCATGGTGTAATGTCCTATAATGTTTTATTTAAAGTTGCATTGTGTTTAGAATAATCTGTTTGTGGACCTGATTGTTTTTGTGTAAATATATCAGCGTGGGTACTTTTACTTTCAAGCCTGAATTTATTACTCAGCATAGTTTAAATTTATTTTTACTGATGTAATTACAATGAGAAAGTTCAAACAAAGGACGAGCACAATTATGTGAACAAATCTTGCAGAGAGCTGCCTATCTGTTTTTCACTTTATCATTGTAAGTGCATCTGTATGCCACACCATTTAGTGGCATATACCCTTGGCAGAGCATTGATAATTCACACTGACCTTCAGGGCAGTCAGCACCCTCTAGATATTTTTAGGTATTTGGCTAATTTTCTCAAAGCACCTGATGTTTTGTTTATGCAGTAAATTTCACGGGCACAGAGGCAGGTACATTTCTGGGGAGATAAAACCCACATTCCCTTGCCATAACTACACTTTGTCCAGCATTTGCTACATCAGGCTATGTATAAAAAAAACCTCATCTGGCAGCTTTTCCCTGCGTTTGCAGTAATAACGGGAGGCACGGCAGCCTCGCGCTGCTTAGCCCAGTTAAACTGGGACGTTGACAGTGTCTCCCGTTTTTGTAAATCAGCACAAAAGAAAAAACTTCTGCACTGTGTTCGCACGCTGCGGCTGAGCACGGAGAGAAGGTGTGTGTCCCCGGCTTCCTTCAGAAGGGCCTTTTCCTTTGGCAAAGTTTGTATTCGGGAGCCACAATGCCCGCCTTCAGGAGGAGTAAAACCAGAGCTAAGAGTTTAGCGTTGGCTCGCAAAACCCAGCAGCAGGCAGCAGCAGCGTACGGCTCCCTGCACAGGATGTTTTCCATGGTGAGTGGCGGCCGGGGGTGCTCGGGGGCAGGCCGAGGCGGGAGGCTGGGCTGCGCGCGCCCGCCGGGGCTCCGCGCTCGGGAAACGGGGGCTGCCCCAGCCCGGTGATCGGAGAGTGGGTGCTGGTAACGTGCCCTCGGTGGGTGAGTTTGTATCGGTGTGCTGCACTGGGAAAGGTTTGGGCTTTCCGAATTTTTAGGGGGTGGGGGGTTGGTTGGTTGTGTACGCTCTTTGCTGCTGTGCCCCAGCAAATAGTTATTTCTTGTGTCCGTCAGAGAAAGGACTAAGTGACAGTCCAGGTTTTGACAAGAAGTGGGATGGTTTTAATGTGATTCTTCAGGAAATTTTGGAAATATCTGCAGCATTAATTTTAACCAGTTTTAACCATTTCTCTGGTTTTTGACAAATAGTTTAGGATTGTGGAAAAAAGGTGGGAAAATTAAGAGCTGCAATCAAGGAATGGTTGGGGAAATATAAGAAGGCAGTAAATATATTACACACATGGTAGAAAAATACATGAGCCTTCTGTATTAAAGATTGACAGCATCAGGCTAAGGACCTGGGGAAGGAGAGAAAGACAATATTTTCACAGGGTCAGTGTTTGGGAAAGTCTGCATTTTGTGCTTTAGTGTTACCTGACAAGAGTCTCCTTTTTGTGACTTGGGCTGTGAGGGTTCCTCTCTCTTTGCTTTTTTTATGCTCTTTTCCCTCGTCTTTATGACGTGTGGTCAGGATTTAACCTTCTGTGATGGAAGTGATTTCTGTTTTGCATTTGCCTTTGATATGCATTGGATCAGATGACTTTAGTGACTGATTTCCAGAGAAGCTGAGCACAGCATCTATGAACTCAGTGGGAGCTGCTGGTCCTCGGGACCTGGTTGCTGCAGGCTCTTGGGCCCAGATCCCACCTGCGTGACTTGGTTTATAACTAGCGTTTCCATTGCATACCGAAGTCACCAGAGGTTCTTTCTGGATAGCCAAGGAGAAAGATGGGCAAAGGAGAGCGAAGATTTCCCACCACGCAGTTCATGTTACTAGCTCAGACACCAAGTCAGGTGTGTTGCATCTTTGTTGTTTTACACAGCCATGTATTCAGCCTTCTTTCAGGTCTTGGCTCCTGCTCTCAAGAAAGAGTTATTGGAGCATCAAGCCCTCTTCTTACTGCACTTTTGATTTCTGAATGAGTTGGGTGATACCTTCTTGCATTACCCGAACAGGCTAACTTTGCTAATACAAATCTCACTAAAATTGGGAAATTCTGACTGAAAGACATAATTTATCCTTAACTATTTCCCTTTAGAAATTTTTAAAGTGTTCTAATTAAAAGGCATGCAAGAAATACAGCTAAACAAAACAGACCCCCAAAATTTCAGCAGTGTCAGTCAGGAACAGTTTCATGTTTTTGAAGTTGGGAAAAAAAGAAGGAAAGACTAAAAGGTAAGTTGTGATGAGTGGATCTAGTACTTTAACTTCTGTTGCCCAAAGCTGAGCAGCAGCCTTGCCCAGAAACCTATGGTTTTCAGTAAAACCGTGCTGAATTTTTTCAGTCTTAATACACAGTTTAGACAAGTGCCTGTACTGTATTGGTGTCCCACATGCAGCCGCTTTCTTCAGTGGTCTTTAGGGATCTAAGCCCTGTGACTTTCCAGCCTTTTACATTGCTTGGTTACAAAGTATTTTCCAGGCTGGGGATGACAGGGAAGTCTGTACAGTGATAGACACGGACACGATAGCTGCTAGGCCTGCCTTTGTTCTGGAGAGGAATGTCTTCTGATATAAAAGGAAAGTGATGGACACCTCCAAAGGCTTTCCTTTGTCACAAAGCAAGGGATGTAAAAATGCCTCTGGCCAGTTGTTCTTTCTCAAAATCCCCTGTAATTGTGTTTCTTCTGCTGACTGGTGCTTTCAGTCTTACTTCCTGGAAATATATACATCAGACGGCACTGAGCTGTTAACTGCTCATTTTTAAAGGATACAAGACTAATCTGTTTCAGCAGCATGCTTTCCGAGCATGCACTTCCTCTTTGATAAAGAATTCAAAGGGTTGGTGATCTCCACGTAGGTGTGGTCAGTGTCCTCCACAAGGGTACAGGAATCTGGAAACGAGTCAAAGGACGCGCACCGTTGTAACCTTTCCAAGGAGTCTTCCTGAGCCTGAAGAGTTTTGTAAGCCTACTCAATATTTTCCTTTCCATCACTCTTTCAAAAAAGAAAAAAGAAAAAAAAAAAAACAAAACACACAACAACCCTACTGCCAGAGTACATAAGGTGTATAAATGAGAGTAAAATAAACAGCAATGAGCAGAGACACCATAACACTAATTGACCTTGTGCAGCATTTATGCTCAATCAATATCATTCATTAGAAGTCACAGGGTAGCCATGAGATTGTTGTGCTAATGCTTAACCACCGCTGATTAATGTCTTCTGCTCTCTCACCAATTAATTTTATGGAGATTTTTAACTCTGGTGGGGATAGCACAGCCTCAGATGATGATATGCTTGTCTGCATGGAGCAAAGAAAATCTGTAAGACATTCCGTGTAAGAGTGTCTTTTGTTCACTTTGAAGGAATAATCTCTAATATTTCTTCTCGTGAATATTATTGAAAATGGAACATGCTTTGTTTTCACAAGCTGAGCACCACTGTGGTGGTTGACAGCTCTGGGTCAAGCTGACAATTATGTGGACTGGAACTTTCCCTTCTAAGGTTGCTGTGAACAATCTTCATTTATAAGGAATACTCCATGCAAAAGGATGTGGGACCTAAGTATGAGTCACAAACATGCAGGGATGAAAAGAAAGTTAGTTTCTCAAGGCTGCTTCTACATATCCTTCCATTTCTTAGAGGCTGAGAGAGTATGGGTCAAGAATCTGCCTCCCCTGACTGCTAGGTCGGGTAGAAGGGTGTATACAGCTTTGTGGGAAAATCTGGATGGAAAAAAAGGGAGCAGTGCTGCTTAACTTGATTCTCCCTGGAATGCAAGTACTTGCTTTTCTACAAATCCTGCATAAGCTCCAGTTCTCTTTCCCAACTCTGCCATTCAAATCTAGCACAGTTAGTCTGAGCTTTTGGATCTTTGGCCTCATCTGCCTGCTGTCCAGTGCCAAAGATAAGCTGAAGATGCTTTGCAGTCTTCTATAAATACTGCTGAAAGTGGCATATGTGAACTCTAGTGATGGATTATAGAGAAAGTTTGTTGCTCCCACTGTATGCTCTCTTCAGCTCTTCTCTGTACCCAGCTATGTTGTGGCCAAGGCCACAGTCAGTCACCTGGGCTTTTCTTTCCACCAATTAAGATGATTTTGTGCTGATGGGTTGCACACTATAGTTTAGCATAAATAATTTTTTACTAAGGACTGACAGTCATGGCCTTGTGCAAATAAAGGAAGCTGCGTGCTTGAGGAGTTTACCAGATGTATCTGAGAGTCAAATTGCTGGTGTTAGCTGTTGCAATGTCATTTTCAGAGCAAATTCAGGGTTAATTCCCACCTTAACTCAACGATGTAGTGTCAACTTGGGGCTCCTCTTGAGGCTTCCTAGTTCCAGATTACTGGACTGCCAAACTCTGCTCTGACACCCAAAAAGCCAAAATGGCTTTGAAATTCCACTTGCAAGCAGTAACAGGGCAGAGGCTGAGCCTTTCCTGCCTACCCACCTGATACTAAAGACATGTTCTTAGGGATTGTCGTTAGAGCCCTCCTAGAAAGATTTGTTTTAAACAGCAAAAGTAATAAAGAGTGTGACGTTGTTTGGTGTGGGAGGTGGAAACCAGCATCCAGAGCAGCATAAAAAAAGGTGGGGATCCCAACCTGGGTGGTAAGGGAGTTTTGGAAAGAAAGAAGGAGCAAGAGTTGTTTTTATTCCTTTCCATTTGTTTGTTATTATGAAGTTCCTCATGAATACTTTGCTCTTGGCCAAGAACCTAATGTACACCTTGTGGTTTCACTGGCAAAATGTATTCTTACATCTTCTATGGTCTGTACAATGTGTAGGAGTGGATGTGAAATAACTTCTGTCCTGATTGAGTAGCCATTCATGCTTATTTTGACCCAAATGTAAATACTACAGTGGGTAGAAAGAGTGAGAATCGGGTCTGGATATTGCACAGTCTGAAAGCCTCCCATAAAGGGGAAGGCAGAGAGTAGCAAGGCTGTGGGAAAGGACCAGAGCCTACAAGTAGCACTGCAGGACACGGGCAATATTCTTAATGCCAGACTTGCAAACACAGGGGGAAGAAAAGGTGCTTACATGTTCAGGAACATACTAAAGTTCATAAAATTACTGCTTGTTGGCAATATGCCAGAGAGGTAGCTATCTTAGGGTAATCCTGTGCCTTGGGCATGGGCTGGTTATGCAGAATGATTTCTGACACCAAAGTTATGTTGCTTTGGTGCTCAAATAGTGTTTATGTTGAGGAGTATCATCCATTTCCATATGCTTTCTTATCTGATGGTTCTTGGTAGCAGATGCAGCTCCAGCCCAAAAACTGAGGGGCATGGAGGACATGCAGCATGTTCGCCAGCATCTGCCCATCCTACCACTTTGTGCTATGGCGACTGAGGAGGAATAGAGCACTTCTAACTCCTCCTTGTAAAATTGTGCATGACGGTGATGTTTATGACTTGCTTTCAGTAGGCTGTCTCATGTCCTTGATCTAGTGTCCTTGATCAGGCATCATGTTGATGTAAATCAGGCTGCCCACACACACCTTGAACTGTAGACAGCGAAAAATCTGAGTCATTCTGATACAAATGTAAAACTTTCTGACATCAAAAACAAAGAAAATCAAACTGAAGTACTTTGGAGTTCAACTATTTAGAAGTTGGTTTTAAATGCCCCCCCATTTACTAAATGAAGTTATGATTTATTTCTAAAACACTCATTATTTTTAGTGGCACAGAGTTACTGTTTTTATTTTTTTTTAACATATTCCATCAGTGTGTAGCTGTAATTCCAACAAACACCATTCTGTTCACATTGCATTTTGTCAGGTCCTACTAAATGCTGTAAATACAGTATATATCTGAATTTCAGAGTCCTGAAAGTTGTCATTACATAGGATTGTGGAGGATGGTTGCACATCTTAGCGATGCAAGTAACTTCACTTTTTTTAGAGGTGGTGGCATTGTTCAAAACTGGAGGCAGGGAAGCTACAGAGTGATACGGACTACATGGCAAGTTTTTCACATTTTAACATTTATTTCCATTATAGAGGTCTTAGGGATATATCTATGTTTTTTCACATGAATGGCTGAGGTTTAATATTGCTAGTACATTTAGCCTCCACCTTTCAGAGGGTTTAGTATAGCTCAGTTCAGTTTCAGAATAACTTCTGCATTTGCTCATTCGATGACAGTATGTTGGTGAACTTAGCTGTACACATAATCAGTGGTGAATCAGAAGATCCAAAAAGGACCACTTGAAACAGCTTTTGGATGAAATTAGTACAGACCAAGACAGTTCTGAAATGCACTCGTCCTGATTCTTCACTGAAACAAGGTTTCCACTCGAAATAAGGCAGAATTCATGTAGTCCTCATTTGAATACATTCACTAAATAGAAAATGATACATGGCCCAGAATGTGCAATTGTCCAGTATCTTAGAGTGTGAAAGACAGAAGCACTTAAGAAAAATTGTTTCATGTAGTATAAAGAGGTGGATACCAACAGTTGTTAAGGTAGAACCGGGTAATGGCAACAATATTCTAGTTTTCAGGAAAATGTTATATATGAAAGAGAACAGTGGAATGATTTTCAAACTAAGCATTAAAGATTATTGTCTGAAAAAGCTGCTCTCAGGTACTAGTGGTGGTCATGCAAAGGCAAACTATACAACCATTTCATACTGTCAGAAAATCTTTCTCTTCCATCTTTGCCTTTTAAGATTAACTGTTGTTTTTCCAACTCCAACCTTGCTTGAAAAATTGCATGTTTTTTTCCATGTTTATCATTCTTCTCAAAAAGCTCAAAAATTTAGGTTTTCATTCCTTATTTTTGAAAGCAAAATATCTTGATATATAGTTGTGTCCTTGGAGGGAGAGCATCTAAACATCTTTTGACAATCCAGGAGTTTCGAATCTGAATCCTCAGGTCCAAGACTCATTAAAAAACAAACAAAAACACACACACACACACAAAACACAAACCACACATTAGAATACAGGTAGCAGATGACAAATAAAACAGTTATTCTGGATGCTTAAAAGATCTTTATCTACTAATTCTTTCCATTTTGATGCAGTGAGTGTTGCAAGAGAGATGGAAAATAGTGTGATGCTAGTATCATAAGAATCAAACCATACGATATATCTGAATGTTCTCCCATCTTTTGCATCTCACAAGCTTGTATCTGAAGACTGTAAATGATTTTCACTGAAAAAGCACTAGAAAATTTTCATTTAATTTTACTGTCTAGATCTGTTTCAAATTCAAGCTGTTCAAAGCTATCAGGATATGTATTTGACAAAAATCAGCACATGCTCTGGCCCCTGAATTTGGAACAAGAGCAAAATTTGAGGAATTTAAAAATAATAGTAGTACAGTTTGTATTCTAAAATGTCAGCACTTGTCTCTTTCTTTTCATTTAACAGAGCGCAGAACAGATCAGCGCGTTGTGCCGAAACTTCCAAGAAGTCCAGGCGAGCAGTATGGAAGGACAGAAGGACAACCAGGATCCACCTCCACGACCACTGGCTCGACACCTTTCTGATGCAGACAGATTGAGGAAAGTCATCCAAGAACTTATGGACACTGAGAAATCTTATGTCAAGGTAATAAATAAATAGAAAGCCTGGCTAGCTACACCCTTCTTGAGGCTGGCCATGACTTGTAGATGCTCTTAATATACTTCACGCTTACCTTTGTATAACCAGGGTCATAACATACAGATTCTGCTTACCTAATTGTTCATGTTGTTTTAATAAGCTGTTGTAGAGGCTGTAGGATTTGATCTAGTAGCTGTAGTTGTAGTCAATTTGTATTTATATTGGAAAGTGGTAATTTGTGGGGAGTAGTTATCTGCAATATTTGAACATTGGAGTCTTCCATGGGATGTTTCCGTAGTTTTCAAAATTAAAATAAAACCTGGTAGAACAGAAGTCTCCTACAAATTATAAAAAAGTCTAATTGTGGAAAATAGTGCATAATTATTTTTGAATCAGCAAAGCTAAAAGGCACAACTCCAGTTGGTTGTAACATCATACGTGTTATTTCTCCTTCGACTGATAAGCCCATAATTTGTTAGATATATGTCTCTTCTTTTTAGAAACTCATAACAAGCCCTCCACTTAGATGTAGAGCTTAGTGACATGGTTTAGTGGAGGGCTTGTTAGTGTTAGGTCATAGGTTGGACTAGGTGATCTTGAAGGTCTCTTCCAACCTAAATGATTCTGTGATTCTGTGAAAAGAAATGTGAAAAGCTTGATTTCATTGACCTTCAACAAGGAAGAATCATTTACTTTACTTGATCTCAAAAACATACTTACTGATATCACTACTCGCTGCAGTAATGTGTATGGAAAACAAGAGAAAACACTTTCAGTCTGTTGTTTTTAGAATATCCACCCATACACTAATACAACCATATGCTGTAAAGCTTGAGGAAGCTTTACAGAACATGAACCCCTGTGCATCTCCAGCTGGTGTTTCTGAAAGAGAAATCGCTTGAACAAAGGAGGCTTGACCATGGAGGTCACCGAAATGTGTGGTAGCACCAGGCAAAATCCTAGCAGGTTGTAAATGCTCATTATGGGGTTCTCAAAGAGATTCTCGTTATTCCTTCTCCATAAGAATTTCTGCCGTTTCTTTTCTCAGGGTCACAGAGCCCTGCAGTGCGGGCCCCAACCCTGCCGTCATGCTTTGGTGTGGGATAGTAAGTCTTCAAAAGTGGCACCAATTCTTTGAAGAAGTGACTGAAAAAGCCCCTAATCATGCCTCCCTGACAATATAACCAAATGCTTTAATACCTAATAGGATTTTAAAATGTTATATGTCCTTACAAATATTATTGCTGATGTTTAAATGAGTGGCTATTTATAAGGTTTATCTAACATGCATGATTAAAACATTTGATGCTGTTCATATACATGGGCCTTTGTACTCTTTAGAAAGCCATCATCTGTAACATTTTCTCCTCATGCTATACTAAAATATAATTTGTTATAATCAGGATGCAAAGCCTTAAGGATGAAACAAAAACATTACACTGAAATCAATTTGCTTTTAATTTAGCTATCACTTTAGTGCTAACAACACACAGGTGACTTTGTTACAGAAAAGGAATTGTATCTCTAGATTATTCCTGGAAATTACCTGTATTCCCACAGTTGTCATATAAAGAACAATTTCAAACTGTTACACAAAAAGCAAATAAATTCTGTTTCTTGCAGGACTTGAGCTGCCTCTTTGAGCTATACTTGGAGCCTCTTCAAAATGAAACCTTCCTTACCCAAGATGAGGTGAGGGAATAACTGAAAGATATTCTTTTTATTCTTTTATGGGTTAAGACCTTGGCATTTGGGTTTTTCATTGCTGAGAGCAGGAGAAAAAAGGAAAACAATGAACATAACAATAGGAATTACACCAGTCAGCGCCCTTCTGCCTGGTGCATGCGTCACTCCTTTTTTTAAATGGTAATTGTTCTTCTGACTTAACCGCTAAGAAATCTCTGCTTTTTTGTAACGGCTTTTTTATAAAACCCATTTGAAAAGTATTAATGAAGATGTTACTGGCCTTTGCGACCTCTTTGTGTGTCACATCTCCTTAGTGGACTGTTTTCTCAAGACCACAGTTGGATGTATGGAGCACTATACTTCATAGCCTGATGTTTTTCACAGATGGAGTCCTTGTTCGGCAGTCTGCCAGAAATGCTGGATTTTCAGAAGGTGTTTCTGGAGACCCTTGAAGATGGAATATCTTCTTCCTCAGATTTTAATACACTGGAAACGCCATCCCAGTTCCGGGTAAATATTTGGTCATTAAATACCTCGCAATGTGCCTGGAAATGTTTGTGGAAATCTGGCTTTAAAACTCTGTTTCATATGGTTGCTTTTATGTTTGAAGCATTACTTTGGATTACAGACACCTATTCAGCAGTGAAAGATAAGTGCTATTTTCCATGGTTTTATCTTCCTCTTTCCCATGGCAGAGGATGTAAAATGGAAGATGCAGAGTAGACTTTGAGTGTGCTATGAAGTAGCAGTGCTTACATGATGCGTAACTTTTGTAGAACGGTTATTGTCGCTGTGCTGAATCCTTCCCTGGCTTGTGCCCCCTGCTATGCCCAGTTCACCTGCTGCAGACGAGGAGCTTTTCCTGTTAAATGCAGCATGAGTTTCTCATGTTGTGAGGTCTAAGAGGGCGCACGAAGTGTAGATGACTGTAGAGTGTGCCCTCGCTGTGCTGTCTCCCTCACAGTGGCACCGCTCAGTACCTGACATAACTGGAGGAAGAAGGTTCCCCAGAGATGTCACTGTCACAGAGCTAGGCGAGACTGCTGGCAGATCTCCCTGACACTTGCTGTCTTTTGTGGAGCAAACATTGATTAAAAAGAGGGGAGAGGGCTGCTCTCCTCCTCCTCCTTCTCCTCCCCCTCCTCCTCCCTCACTACCTCTCTTTCTTATCTTTGCTTTGGGAAGCATTTTTCTAAAAAGAGCTCCCTCGTGATTCAGTCCCTCCCACATCTTCCCATCCTCCCCTTCATCCAAGAAAATCAGAGGTGCCCTGTAATTACCACCTGCCTAAAAGAAGGAAAACAGTTGGAAAGCAATCCTGTGTTTGTTTTACACTGTCCCTTCTGGCTTTGGCGCTTTTATGCCTTGCTTCCAAGTGCTCCTGTGTTTTCCCAGCACAACATACCCTGTTACATGTCTGTTGATTTTTGTTCCTGTGCTGCCTCAAAGATATGGTAAGACAATGTCTACAGTGGTGTTATCTGCTCAGGGAGAGCTGAGGAAAAAATGCAGGCTTTGCCTAAACACGCTGAACTCGACACCCAAAGAAACAGAAACACGCAGCTACTACCAGTAATGTATTCATTTAATATATATATATTACATTTTATTTATATATATAATATAGGATATAGATATAAAGGTAGCAGATATTCGCATCATTGAGCCTCTGTGTTACGTGCCTGACCATTTATTTATGATTCTAGTAATGAAGTAAATATTTTGATTGTGTTGATTTCAGAAATTGCTGTTCTCCCTCGGAGGGTCCTTTCTGTATTATGCTGACCACTTTAAACTGTACAGTGGCTTCTGTGCCAATCACATCAAAGTTCAGAAAGTTCTTGAGAGAGGTAATTTATTGCCTTCATTACTGTAATTCATTTGCATGAATTTAAACTTCAGTGAACTGCTGTAACAAATATCGTTGACTTGCAGAGAATATTGGTACAAAGCAAGGACTAATAGGGTATCTTTCAGTAGAAGTAGCTGAGATCTGCAGTTCTGCTCAAGCATGGTATAGAACTGAGGGGATGAGATTTCTTTTGTGACAGCTAAGCAGTAGCCTGAAGAGCAACAGAAACATCTGCCACAAGTTTGTGCTGTCTGCAGATTTAGTTCATACTCCAAAAAGCGGCAGCTATATTTGGTTTGTATACGCTTGCATGTTAAAGGATGGATGTCAATCAAAGCTGCAACAAATGGCAGAATAAGTGAGGAATTACTTCCTCTTCCTTCCACTTTTTGTTTTTAATTTGATGCAGAACAGGCCTGCAGTGCAGTGGAAAAATTATACTGAGGAATAAGGGCTCTCTTAGCCCTTCTGTACATTATTTAATGCAGGAAATGATTATGAAATGAATAGTGTAAAGCATCTATTGAAAAAGGTGAGGCTTTTGGTGCTGATTACATGTTGCAATTCTGTGCTTTCAAACTATGACTTCCATGTTCAGCTGACCAACTGTTTTATTTCTATTTAGCCAAAACAGATAGTGCCTTTAAGGCCTTTCTGGATGCTCGCAATCCCACAAAGCAACACTCTTCTACACTGGAATCATATCTCATAAAGCCTGTTCAGAGAGTGCTGAAATACCCTCTGCTTTTAAAAGAGCTGGTGTCTCTGACAGACAATGAGAGTGAGGAGCACTATCATTTGACAGGTAACTTCTTGCATTCTTCTACAGGATTGAATATGAGTTAAGTTTGATTTCCAAGCTTTTCTGAAGATGCAGGTAGTCATTCTGGTAGATAGCACAGAACTCGTCAAAACCTGAATTTGAGAGAGAATTTCCTCCCTCTCATTAAAAATAGTAAGTAGCTTTCTTCTGCTTTTAGCAAAAATTCCCACTTGGTGTGTCCAAGTCCCTGTGAGAAGTAGATGTGCCCAGGATTTGTCATGACAAATAGGACTGGGGTCTTTCTCCTTAATGCTTGTGACAGGAGCATATCAGGTCATCGTGTTGTTCTTCCACTTGGGAAACACTGATCAAAGCTCCATCTTGTGGTTATTATTCAGTTCTCAAAATGTGTCAAAGCTTAACAGCATCACAGAAGGAAATTTTAGTTGTTTGAAGCTTGGCTGTGACTCTTGCTTGCGTAGAAGAGTCCTGTGTCAAACCTTTGCCATCTTCCCACGCAGAAAGACTTGTCTGTCTAATATATATTAGAGCTGATTGTTTTTCTAGGCTCAGATGCTTGGGACTTCACCCTGCAAATTTGAGTTCAGGTCTGTCAGCAGCTCACGGATGAAAGTCCAGAGATTTATTTTATGGATCGATTTTCATTTTAACAAAATAGATTCAGGCCAATATACTGTCAGCAAAAAGTCATGAGGCTGTTATTGACTTCAAAGGGAGCTTCTAGTACTGTTTCTTTGCCATTACAACCAGGCTGGGGGTGACTTACTTGCAGATCAGGGTGAATGCCAGACTGCTAAAAGACTACACCATCAAGAGCTGGCAGAACTGGAGAAACTAAGTGCCCTTCTCCAACTCCTTTGTAGATTAACATAAAAGTAATGAAATCTAGTGTCACTCTTGCCTAAAAAACAAAATTTAAGCAAAACTTGACTACCAGCATTTAATTTTGTGGATAACAATCAGTGAGGAATTTGCATAACCTAGCACTGTACTTCTTTATGCATTTCGTGGTGAGCCAAATTCCATTAGTTTTCATTAAAGCTCATCAAATGATTTATTCTAGTATGGCTGTAGATTACTCTGGAGAGCCTAGTGGCCTCATTTATACAGAGATGCAAAACTTTACTGTGTTTAGTATCATGTTGTTGTGAGCCCCCAAATATATGAATATTCATCACTAGAACACTTATTGCAGTCTTTTCAGGCACTTAAGAGATCAGACAAGCATTTTTCACTTACTCTGATAAGGAAGCACACTTTCTGCAGTTGCTATGAGAAGCACTGATCTAAAGCTAGAATTCTGTTCACCAAACCCTGGGAATGCTGCATAACTTTGGCTGCTTCAAGTAGAATTCAATAAAAAATGTCATGTTCAGAAAATACAATTAAACTACATAGCTGTCTATGAAATTTTTAAACCTTATAGAAGCGCTGAAGGCAATGGAAAAAGTAGCAAGTCACATCAATGAGATGCAGAAGATTTACGAAGATTATGGCACAGTATTTGATCAACTGGTTGCAGATCAAAGTGGAACAGAGAAGGAGGTAAGAGAAGGACCAACATGTTTTATTCACTCCTGAAGCATTATCCTGCTAGCTGTTGGGTGTCTTTATCTCTTCCTGAAGGAATCTGGGGAACTTATTTGTGCTGGGCATCCTTCATTCTCCTTTAGTATTTTGACTTCCATTTCATATCTGCCTGTGAAGTTTCTTTTTGTCAGTAGGTTACAGTAAAAATTTTCAGACAGCTGCCAGAGCTGCCTTCTGGACTGACAAGAATTGCAGGCGTAGACGTAATTCTCAGTAGGAAAAAATAAAGACATCCTCCTCTTCTCAAATGCTGCAGAGATTATCCATGCCCAAAGGCGTTCAGATTTTATGCTTCAGAGTTCTTAAGTTCTTAAGACTCTTTTTTTCCACCCATATAAATGAAAGTGGCAATTCTAGGGATTTCACATTAATGTCTGTTATTCTCATTCTTTACACTTCTAGTGTTGAGGCATCCATGGGTATCTGATAGAGCAAAAGCCATTAGTTGAATGAACTGTGCGCACATATCTCCCAGAACTGGGGCAGCAAGGTCTCAGCTTAGCCATTTACATTAAATGATTACTAAGCAGATCAAATCAATAAAGATGGAGATCAGATATGAAAGATGCCAGCTCAGTTGTTTTATTTCCTCCTAGTAAAAGCCAAATCGCCTCCATCGGCTATGTAGTTTCCCATCATTTATAGGAAACAAACTTGACAGCCTGAGGGATTCTTCACAGTTTTATGTTGTGGTCCACTGAAGAAAGAAGAGCCTCAGAGAACAAGACCTCCATTAATTCTGCCATTGGCAGTATCATTAATACTAATTACTCTATAGAAATTAAAGACACTTACAGCTAATAAATCAGCCAGTTCACAACTGGCTATACGTAAATGACAGGTCATCAGATCAACTTAATATTCTTCTAAGTTATTGATACTAAGAACTTCTATCCAGCTTCCATAACTTAGGTGCTATTACTTTTTATGGTTATTATCTCTTTTAAAAAGGGGATTACTCATGCTTTCCTGCCTTAGTGCAGATCTCTCCCTCTCGCTAACTTTATATACAGTAAATACAGAAAACACATCCTTAATGTTATCAGTGTCTACTCATGTTAACATTTTATTCGCACATTGATGTATCAATTGTTTATATTATTATCTATTGTTATAATTTAATACAGGTGACCGAGCTTTCAATGGGAGAACTTCTGATGCACTCTACAGTTTCCTGGCTGAATCCTTTTCCATCATTGGGCAAAGCAAGAAAAGACCTTGAACTTACAGTGTTTGGTAAGTGTCTTCCTTGATGACTCTCTGCCCTTTCAGATCTAAAGATTACCAAATTAAATCTTCTCACAAGATAGGAGGCACCATCTCCTTTCCCTGTAGCCATGTGGTATCTAGGCTAGACTTGCATCTGAAAACATACACAGAACTCTTAGATTTCCTAATCTGAGAAATGAAAAGTTTCCATTCATTTGTTTGCTGTTACTGTTTGCTCTGTGAGCCAACCTCAGCTGCTCCATGTGTAAACTATGGAAAGCAGTGATTTTCAAGTGACAATATTCTCTCTAGAACAATATACTAAATCAGTCTTTCAAAGGAGGCTTGTAGGAAAATGGTGATTTACTCCACTCCTGGGAATCCAGGCTCATCTCTGTTTTACAACTGTTACATCAAAATTTGTTGGCCGGCAATCTCCACACAGATTATTTTAACCTGAAAAATGAAAGTGGAAATGAGAGCATACAACCAAAAGTTTTATTGAATAGTATCTATACTGTTAATCATTTAATAATTACCTAAGCAATTAAAAGGTTCCAGTGAAACATATTAGGCACTTGTCCATTTCTTTAAAAAAGAATTAAACACATTTCTTCAAAATGTCATTGGACTTGAAGAACAACTCCAGTTCATGAGAGACAAGTTTCTCTTCCTCGGGGCTGTCATGTACTCCTCCCCTTGGAAAGTATGACAGATTATGGGAGAGAATGCTTCTAACAGAAGAACAAGCAGGAGCTATTTCCACAGGTTCACTCGAATGAGCTTCTCAGTGATCCACGTATGCCAGACACTTGAGCCCAGGAACTGGGAGTTCCCAGCAGGACATGTATGAGTGAAAGGACTCTGGAATAATGCCTAGTTTAGACTGCTCATCTGCCACTTGGGAAACCTGGTTTTATTCCCACTTCAAAACCTGTGTGGGCAGCTTGGAAAATGCACCTAATGTGTGGGACTGAGGGAAACTATGCCAAGCTCTGGGGTAAATGCTGTGCTCGCTGTGGCTGCATCCTTGCTCCTTGTAGGCGTAAGACCCAACTGCATATCATTGCCCCTCTCTCCTCTTCCACCAGAAGGAAATGTGGATGCATGAGGAAGGACAGAACTACACTGCCCTCAAGTCCGATCTGGGATTCAGGACTGATCTGCAGAGCCACCCCATAGTTCAGATACAGCCTCTGTGCATCTGTTTTTCTGTTCCCTCCTTATTGATTAGAGAGAACATGTCCCTGCCTCACAGGAGGCTGAGAGATTAGATGACATTACTGAGCCACTCCAGTCAGATGCTGTGGCAGACAGTGTCCAACTGAACAAATGCTGACCTGCAGGAAGAACAGCCTTGCCATCCTTCCTCACAGTCCTCTCTTGCTATAGGCACGTCACTTTGCTCGCTCCACTTGAAGGCATGCACCTATTACAAAAAGAACACCTGAACCTTTACATCTAAACTACATCTGCTGTATTTGTTTATGTGAGGAGGTGTGGCAGACAGGCTGCTGGTAGTTTCAGAATAAAGGTGCAGGATGGCTTCATCCTTAATGTTCACCGCAAAACCTGAGGGAAAAATGTTGCTGTTGCATGAACAAGTGTAGGATGAAAAACTCAGTTGTCACTTTAATACAGGGCAGATGCTTCTCAATCAGCATGCTTATCTCATCCTATGATTATAATATTCAGCTTCTTCAAGATAATATTTTCATCAAATACCTGCAATTACCAGTTTTCTTTTTTCCTTTTTTTTCCTTAGTTTTTAAGAGGGCTGTAATACTGGTGTATAAGGAGAACTACAAACTGAAGAAGAAAATGGTAAGTCTGGCATCAGCTGAAGTGGTGGATGTTTATGCCCAGGATCCTGCTGCAGTGTAAGATGGACCATGCCAGTGTTGAAGGGGGAGTGACTGTGGTAAAATGCCACCCTCTCTCACTGGGCTGGAATTTTAGCTAGCACAGCTAAAACAAATGCTTAGTATCTATGTAACAATGAGTATTTTTTGTTGTTTAGTAAGCAGCAGCATCTTCCCTGTGTGAACCACAACGTTAGTTCTGTCAGGGGGAATATGAAACATTGCCATGTAGGAATCATGTTCTTCCAGATGGCATTTATGATGGCCTATGTTAACACTGCGAGGGTTAAGGACCTCTGTTTATAGACCCTTGATCACTTTGAAAGGAAGGGGGCCATTATAAATGTAACCTACTCTGGCCCCATTTACAAAACTGTAATACTAAAGCAGCAAGCTGTATATCCCGAGTACCAGTGGTGAAGTACTGCAGCCTGCAAATCCTAACAGATGGAGGGGCTTTAAAAGTAGCAGCAGCTATATGATTAACATGTTCTGCTAATCTACAGTCTGGGAATTTCTTCATGGGAAGTTTGTTCCCTAGTAGTACTTATATGTAAACTATTATTTTTATCCACTAAGAACAAGTGCTTTTAAAAGTTGAAGCAATTACAAATTCCAAAGGCTGTGTCTGTCACCATTTCAGCTATATTTACAAGCACACATGAGGGTACTGAAGGAAAAAGTCTAACTGCAGTTTCTCCTTAGAGATGGGTCTTTCTAAAACTAAATCAAAAACCCCACTTCTTTGACTGCTGCTGCTTAGAAATATTCTCCTTTTGTTTTTGCAGCCTACTAATGTTCGTGCTGCACATAATTATGGGGACTTGGA
Source organism: Anseranas semipalmata (assembly GCA_013399115.1). NCBI lineage: Eukaryota > Metazoa > Chordata > Aves > Anseriformes > Anseranatidae > Anseranas > Anseranas semipalmata. The sequence goes on from VXAA01002119.1 coordinate 904,759, forward strand.
TCCATTTAAGTTTCGTTGGCTGATTCCTTTATCTGCTCTTCAAGTTCGACTGGGGAACACAGCAGGTAATTCCCTTGCACTGAATACTTTGGAATGAATGGTCTTCTGGGATTCTGTAATACTGCTTCTTCCATATGTCTTTTTGGAGCCTCCGGAAATGGGTGTAGAGAAAGTAGTATCTACTGGTGTCTCTGCCCTCAGGGGGCACAGACTTGATGCATAAACACTCTCTCCATTTGATATGCTGGCTTCATCTCTCTTCTTCCATGAGTTCAGAAAGATGCCAGATGATGTGAAGGAATGACAGAATAGAAATACCCAATGAAGTGATACCGTGAACAGGATGGGCATTTACCTCGGTTGACATCTTGGTGATGCCCTTATATTTGTGTGTGTGCTAACTTTTGCATTTTTCCCAATGCGGGAAAGTTGACTGCGTTAGCTGTGGTAGTAGAGGGCCATGTTTTTGTTTTCTCTCCGAGTTGGATCTTTATGATTCTATCCAGTTCTGTATCTTGTGTCAAGTGGTACTAGGTATTAAGAGCAAATGCTCTGCACGCATGAGAGAAGGCCTTCTAAGGCTGGAAGGCAGCCAGAAGCATAAGAACTGGGGAAAGCAACTCTCTAAGAGAGAAGGTCGAGTTTTCAAAGGCAGTCCTGCAAGGCTGTTAGAACATGAGAGTTCAGGGGACCTTCCTTTGGGTTGTGCCTCACGTGAGATCTTCTGTGGATCCACTCACACCTATGTTAACACTGCTTTCAGGAGAGAAGGAGCCCTACACTGGTCTTTCTAATGCTGAAGGTTTTGTGAAGTAAATACAAAAATAATGCTTCCTTCCATGCACAGGAACGGAGAACAGCTGTATCTGGGAGCTGATTCACACAAAGTCAGAACTAGAAGGCAGGCCAGAAACAATTTTTCAGTTGTGCAGCAGGTAAGCTTTACATGGAGGTTGTATTTGACAAATTACATTAATGGAATTAAAAAAATAGAAGTTCCCCTTCCACCCCCCATGACCTTTGCATCAGCACTTGTAAAGCATCTCATTCTTTAAATCCAGGCACTATGCCAGTGTTTAACTGCGTAAAATGTAACAATTTGAAACTAGAATGAACTTGGTGCAGTGATCCAATGTCAGAAATTTGCAGAGATAGATATGATCATAAATGCCAGAATGATATGGGCAAAGTAACAAATTTTACCAGGTTCTTGGCTGGTTAGCAGAAATTACCTTCTGGTAAAGACCACTCAAAATGTGATCCCTTGGCACCTGAAGTTACTTTCAGGCTGTTTTTTCTAAAGGAAGTAACAAAGATCTCAAAGTGTGCAAAATGCCTAACAACACAGAACAATGTTAACTGCAAAACTACTACTAAAGAAAGCGACTGAAAAAAACACTACACTAAAGCACTGCAGCAGAAAGCAGGAGGGCAGATTTTATTCCAGGTGTCTTACTTCAGAGGGGAAAATGAGGTTATCTGTTTTCTTAAACTTGCAGTGACTGTGAGAACAAGACTAACATCGTGAAGGTGATCCGTTCTATTTTGCGGGAGAATTTCAGACGTCACATAAAATGTGATCTACCTCTGGAGAAAACCTGTAAAGATCGCCTTGTCCCCCTCAAGAACCGTGTGCCTGCAACAGCTAAACTGGGTAAGAAACGGGTTTTCAAAGTGAAAAACACACGCTGGAATCCAGAGTTGGCAGAAGATTCACAATTATTAATGTGCCTGTAGCGTGTTGTACCAGACCCACAAATCCCATTTGTTTTTCATACTGTATAGTTGTGGTAGAGCTTCTCCACAACTCAGTGCGTGACAAGGGCTAGAGGAGATAAGCAAGCTTGCTTTCTCCCACTATATTCTCACATTTGATTTGTTATTAGTTGTCTTAAGGGAAGACATAATAAGGCCCAAATTAATTTTGCTGGTTAGAAATGGACTCCCTTCGGGATGCAGAATACTGTGTTCTTTCCTTTGGGTTATCTCTAGTGACTTAGCCTCGGTAACATTTAAGGCTAAAACAACTGACAAAAGGCAGGGGTTGTGCTTCTGTCAATGCACTTAATCTGCATTCCCAGCAGATACCCTAATTAATTAAGCAAGGCTTCAGACTTTTTAGCTAAATGAGTAGGAGTTGGCTACGAGTATTTCTAGTTTTCCATGTGTTCAGTTGAATGTAAAATTCCCATTACATTGCAGGAATGGGGACAGTTCAACTTGTGCCTCCAACTTGGCCCTCTAGCGAGGTGCCTGAGTCAGTCTTGCTTTCTTGTAGATGTGTATAAATCATGACTGCAATTTTTGGAGGATTTTGCATATTTTGCACATGAAGACAAGCAGATAGCCCTGGGGGAGGTAGAGTGAAAAATCTGATTACACTGTTGGTATCAGAATGCTGAGGCATCTGACCTTGGTTGATTATCAAATGAGACTATGTACGCAATGACTGGAAGTGGGCTATTGAGACAGACAGTACAACCAGATAATGTTTTGGTGAGAAAATAAAACTGCCTTCTTCCTCTGCACAGCTTCCACGAGGTCCTTGAAGGTACTGAAGAATTCACCCAGCAGTGAGTGGAACGGTGATCAGGGGAAAGGCACCTTCCAGGATTCTGACGAGTGCAGCCTGAGCAGCAGCACTCAGAGCAGCAGCTGCCACACCACAGAGAGCATACAGGAGCCCAAAAATTCATCTCCTGATAAACACGTACAGAGCTGTGCCTCCGACTTTTCTAATGCTCTTGTCAAGGAATCTGATATTCTCAGTGATGACGATGATGATGATGACTATCAGAGCCTAAAGAAGGGCAGCCCTACTAAAGACATTGAAATACAATTCCAACAGCTGAAGATTTCAGAGGAACCTAGTACTGACTCTGAACGAGATCAAGCTGCTGAAAAAGAGGAAGGAGATCGTTTCAAGACAGGAGAGCATCCAAAGCTGGTGCGTGGCCATTTCTGCCCAGTGAAGCGAAAAGTAAACAGCACAAAGCGTAACAGAGGGACTTTAATGGCAATGCAAGAACGTCACCAGTCCCTTGACAGTCACTCCGATGCTGCAAACTTGGATCTGAACTCTATTTTAGAGCGGGAATTTAGTGTCCAGAGTTTAACATCTGTAGTTAATGAGGACTGTTTTTATGAAGCTGTGGAGAGGCATGGAAAATCCTAGCTTCCTGAGCACTATATGTAAAATGTTCATTTGAAGTCCACATAAAATTCAACAAACTTATTTTGCTTTAAAACCAGTAAATTCATGGAAGCCACAGCAAAACTACTATCTGATTTTGTGCACTAATACATTTTTCCACAAGAACAGCTGTAAAGGATTCTTAAGTTATTTTAATTTATTGTGGATCAAAAATAGATTAAGTTGGCCAAGGTCTGTAAATTAGTTCATCCTTTTTCAAGCAGTTATTGAGATTATGTAGCTTTCTTGGGGAGGGGAAGGATGGCCTTGTTAGTACTTTAAGTTATGTGGAAAAGGTGCTAGCGAGTGGCAGAGGGGGGATCGCAGTGGAAAGTAGCATTACAAAATGAATTTTTCAATACCTTGGGCATTTAATTTCTTTGGTTTTCATTTTTGCTTTATTTAAAGCAGAATTAAGTTATTTTAATGTGTTTTAGTGCACAACAGTGCAGAAATTACATTTTTGTATGTTTCAAGATGCTGTTTATACTTTATATATATATGTGTAAATACAAAAACAAAGCTTGGCCTGTAATCTTTTATTTGACTGTATTTTTTATTTTCTCTACCAGCCTGTACAGTAAAAGACATAAGTATTGTACTTAGCCATGTTTTCTACTTTTTATCATGCTGCTTTTCTGTAGTTGGAGCTTAAAATCCCAAGTTCTTTGCTTTTGTATACATGAGAAGAGTATTAGCAGCCCTTGAGGCAATCTGTGCACTTTATCCTCCTGTAAGCCAGTCACTTGAGTATATTTATACAAGGCTTTTGACTTTTGTTTTTTAAATTACTCTGCACAGTAGGATTTTCCCAGCTAAAAAGAGCACAAAACCCCAAACACCATCTTATGTGCTGAAGTATGAAGTTTTTTTCTCTTATGTTGCAATAATGCACTCAAATTCATACAAAAATTATTATTTCAAAAGTATCCCAACTTAATTACATATCTCACAACATACCTTGTCCTGGGTATGTGTTCTATCCATTCCCCTGAAGTAAGAAGAACCTGTAGACACCTTGACTGGACTGGTAACTGGCCTGTCCTATATCTTTTGTCTACAGCGTTAAATCCAAGTTGTGTGCTGCAGTTACAGCTGATTTTCCTCTTCATTTTTGTTCTGTCTGACTGGTACTTTTAGGTAAATGCTGCTTCTTCTTCTTCTGCTTTAGTTCTTCTCTGTAATTGTATGCAAAAAGGCTTGGGTCTTCGTCACACATTTTCCTATATGTATTGCAGAGATTTCTGAAGTGTGACATGGACAGCTGAAAAGGACGCAGAGTAGGATCAACATCTGCTGTCATCATCAACTGTTCTGTTTTTTTCAAACGCTCACTTTCAGGAAACAAGGTCCTAAAGGCAGGGCAGAGAAAAGACAGACAAGTTCAAACAATTCAGTTTCTCTTAAGAGACACAAGGTTCTCTTGGGCCTTTACATAATCTTAATATAGCAAATATAAGCAAATGGAAATATACATAAGGGCCATTTTTTCTGAAAATGCAATTTATAACAACATGGGAAAGTATATAAATACATTAAACACATGCAGATATGCTCATGATTGATAACATTAAAAAGGAGCTTTTGGGTATGGGTACTGTCACAGAGTCTTGGAATTGGCCTAATATTTAGAGAGCAACAACAGATTCAAGTTTGGTTTGGACCTGACCTGCTTTGCACGTGACTTTTTTCAGGATGTTTCATTCCAGTGGGACAGATATTGTTATCACTTGTCATTAATACTGTACTTCCAATGCCAGACAGCCAAGGAGGAAAAAAGGAATATTTAACTATCATTCACGTTTTGATATGAAAGATGTGCCCGGAGTCCTAGATTTCATTTGCTGCTCTGTCACTGTTCATAGATAGTCAAATCAGCTCACGTACTCTGTGACTTGACACATTACAATCTCTCTCTCTCTCTCTCACACAAGCTCCCCAAATCTTAATGAATAACATTAGTTCAAGTGGTTTTTAATGTCTTGCAAAAAATGCATAATACAAAGTGCATACTACTGAAAGTACTAGCTGACTAGCTCTTACTGGCAGTTGTTCTGTCTACAACAGGTCAGGAAGGCGGAAAATTTGCACATGGCTGATACGCATATCTCAATTTTCAAATTATCTGCCTTTGTCACACATACATAACACCTAAAAATGCTGTGCAGCAAATAAAATAGCACACCCCATGTCCCCAAGCTGTGCTTTGCAGGTTGCCTGGACAAGCTAGTCAAAAAGCTTTGTGTAAATGAGAATTGGCTCTTGGTGGACAGAACACAAAGCTAAAAAAGGGTTTAAAATGACAAAAGGAGGATGGAATTTCTGAGAACAACCTGGTTTAAAGTACAATGTGCCTCAAGGCCTTGATTAAAAATTTCCCCATTATTTTCAGCATCTTTGTCAGCAAAGTTAAAATTGATCAGTATTTTGATCCTTCCTTAAGTTATTCTCACCTTTGAACTGACAGTTAAAAGATGTGCCTTGAGCCAAAAATAATCACCTTTTATACACAGACTATGAACCATCTTATAAACATATATGAGCGGTAACTCAAACTACAGTATTTTTCTTCATGGAATTCATATCCTAATCCTACATGCCATGTCTCTCTCAGGTCCCAGAAGTTAAACACAAAATGTTCACTGATTCTTCTTTTTAGACAGCACCTTGTAACTAACGCAATAGCCCCATTATGCACCAGAATTTGCTAATTTTTTTTTTTTTCAGGTCAGCTAAAGAATAAGAGGATTGTGGTTCCTAGCTGCATGCTAGGGCTAAAGCATGATAATCTGTTATGGAATATGTGACGTCCAAAAGTTCAGATTTGCCCTCCTTGCTGCAGAAGAATGTAGAGCAGTTATTAGCTATTTCAAATTACACAACACTTGATTATTTTTTTAGAAAACTTTGGCAAAAATATTCTACATAATATATACATGCTGACTGCATGTGCCTTCTACTTACATTGTCAGCTGAAGCCATTCTTTCATGACGAAAAAACTCTAAATCAAATACAAACCTAGCTAGTTTGGATTCCTCGTTTTCTCACCACCTCCAAATGCATACTCAAACATTAACACAGGTGAATCAGCACTCACTTTTGATCAAATGTTTGTATCCCAGACATCAATACCATTCATTGCCTCAAATAAAAAAACAGAACACGACTCCATCTAAAAACTAGAGGCAAAATTCTATGTTCACCTTCAAAACAGCAACATATAAGGCTTGTAGTTCAACAAGGTGGCATCCATTCTAATTCTAAACTGCTTCAAAACCATGTCCAGCAAAATTCAGCTAGCCAAAACTACAGTTGTATGCCTCTAGTTCCCTAATAACAGCTCTGTCATGTATTTCTACAAGGCTGAATGCAGGCTTTTCCCACACCGAGTCTGACACGTGCCTCTGCTAGAGTTTTAACAGGACCCCTGGAGAGCAGACTGAAGCTTTCCTGCATCAGTTAGAGAACCCAGGAAATTCTCTCAGCAAGACATGGGGCTTTTTAAAGAGGCGATAAGATCTCCATACAAGCACAAGCACAGAAACAAGAGTTTGACCTTTTGACACTATCCCTCCAAATAAGTAAAATTTCCCACAGATCAAATTCTCTCTCCACACACCACAATCTTCAGTTCAGAATTTTAAGACTTTCATTTTTGAACTCAACCAACAAATGCTGTTGTTTATGTGGTTTTTTTTGATTGTTTTAAAGTATCTGAGAGAGACAAACTATTGGAAAGATCACCAGTTTATCCCAGTAATTTTAACAGCTTCACTTGCACTGACAACAATGCACAGTAATTATCCTACAATTAAAGCAGAGAGACATTCGCCTCATAACTTTGTCTCCAGAAACCATTCTGAAATGGGAAGATTTGATGAACTATGATGACATATTTAAACAGAGTGAATAAAATCAAATGCATAGCTAGAAGTGTTCCTCAACCGATGTAGTAGCATTTACAAAAACACGGCCTGAGAATTTTTCCTTAAATTTCCTTACTCGATTCCGCGGCAGCAATATTTTCTTCTAAATTGAAAAACACTTTGAACCACTTTTTCTACTAGCTCGAATGGCTGCTGTATCTTTGGTTGCACCAATGGAGTGAAATGCACTACAGCCACATCCACCTATAAGGAAAAGCAAAATATTAAGATATTTCAGAAGATGTAGTCCTCTGAGACACATTATTTCTTTATAGTTAACAGGTTAGGCATCCAGAAACAGGCAGAACATAGGAAAACATTGTGACAGGTAACAGCTGTGTGATGACCAGTGTCATAGTATTTGATTTGGCTTGACTTTCAAAGCCCTGTAGAATTTTAGTCTTTCTTAGTTATCTACATATTTCTAATTAGTTCACATGCCATTAGTACTTACTACTTCTTTCCCCATGGCACTTCCTCCATCCAGAACAACTTCCATGTAATCTGTAAAGTAATTAGCACTTCTTTCTTCAGATCCTTCCACCAGATAATTCTGACATGATATACATATTAGACAATATTTGATATATAGGCTGAAGGGCAGCTGGAGAAAATTGGTATTATAATTAGAAATCAAACCCATTCCCTATATATTTTGTGTTGCTCTAGGGCTTTTGCAAAATGTGAGCCAAGGAATTACCTTTCAATATATTAAGATTTTAAAAATCTAGTCTATTCAAAGGAATGGTAGGTAGAAATAAGTTTGCATTCAATTTAAGTGACAATTGAGCTCTGTATTTACAGCATGATCCATCACAGTTAATCCAAAGTTATATTTGAATGCTTCCACACATATCTCTTTCACAGAATCACAGAATCACAGAATCGTTCAGGTTGGAAGAGACCTCCAAGATCACCTAGTCCAACCTCTGACCTAACTCTAACAAGGCCCACACTAAACCATATCTCTAAGCTNTTCTACAATCAGCTTGGTTCACAGACCTGTCACTTCCCCTGTGTCTGAAAACACAAGGAAACAACATCCTGCCTTCAATACACACAGATGTACATATAAAAACACACGCAATATGCCATGCAATTATAGTGACATTGTATTATGTAGAAATGCCCTGAAAAAAACAATGCATTCAGATAGTGTTTTCCACTTTTCCACTTTTGCTGTAAGCTAGAGTCAAGACTAAGACAGAAAAATTGTTTAAAGGACTAACATATAAAAATGGTAAAAAAAAAAAATGTCACAAGAGCTTATTTAAAAGTGAGATGACAAATACGAAACCTGACATATGGAATCTGCAGAGAAAGGCGCATAAATGTTTTTCCACAGCAGTTTCTGCATTTCTCAAGTGCTTCTACACTTGTCACAGGCTGCTACCCGTCAGGAAGACCACCAGCACACAGGGAAAACTTGTGTTCACACTGAGTGTCAGAGAAGTTCATCTTTTTGAACAGGGTAAATACTTCTTTCACATGACCAACTCCTTGTACAGAAATACTAAGGGCTTATTTACATACGTGTCTGTTTATCTACATTTTTGTCATGAAATATAACAATACATTTCCCCCACAAAATTAGAGACAAGAAAACCTCCAGAGACCATTTGGGATCTCCTAGTCCCCTCAGTTTTGCTCGTAAGTGAGGTATGATGATGCTTTTGTTTCCCGGAGCAGAAGCTGCATCTTTAAAACCAAAATTGTAAAGGAGAAGAAAAAAGACCACAATCTAGATGCAGTATAGAATTTAAGAGAAAAAAAACAGCTCAGTTTGCAATCTCAAGGCCAGTGGGCAATAATTTCTGCTTCTGAAACAAAACGCAGCAAATGCTCCTCAGCATTTGTTCCATTCCAGACACTGTTTTCTTTGGACCCCAGGAAAGCTGCCTGGTTACTATAGCAACAGATGCAGGGCAAAGCTTTTTACTTGTAATTGGCCGCTCCTTTAAAATTACACAAGCTGGTTTTCCCTAACCTTTTTAATATGCATAAAACCGAGAGTAGAATTATGAAATCCAATACAGAGTTCACAAGAGCACTTAGAATGCACAAGTTAATTTGAGGGTAATTTTATTAGTAACACCTTTTTTGCCCCACCAAGTACGTTAGAAGTACTTACAAAATAATAGTCAATTCTCATAAAATAATCAATATGAAAATTATCCTACTGATATACCCTGAACTGTCAATCGTATAACAGTTATTCTCCCCTTACTGTTCTAGTATAGGAGTACAATGAAGGTTCATGTTCTAAAAAGGTAGGAGGAACATGAGTACAATTTAATTCAGTCTGCTGCCTTGCTCATGAAATCAACACTCTAAATCAGAATAAGCCTAAATGAGACAATTTTTACTAATTGTTAAAAATAAAGGTCTCATGATGGGCGATACATGTATCCTGCAACAAGCCTGTATTAAAAGCAATCCCACATATCCCTTCCCCAGCTGTAATTTTCTCCTAGGGGGAACTGAAACCTAAGCAGCACATACTACACTTCATTAAAACAGGCTGTGTGAGTTCCTAATAAGATAGTCCTCAACCAGCACTTTCACCAACCATGTGTTCAGTACCAGCGTTGTATCTGTCTACTCCAGCCAAATGTTAGGTCTGACACCAGAAACACGGACCTCCTAGCGGTCTTTTTCTGATGCGAGGGTTTCATTTTGTTTCCCCTCCAGCAGAAAATAACCCCGGCACTGTGCTAAGAGCAGCAATCTAATTCCTGTGTAACAACAGCTTTGTAACAGCTTAACTCCATTGCCACTAGGCTGGTATCACCTCAGGGGCTTGAAAAAAGTCCCCTGAATGTTTTGTGCTTTTGAGTTACAATTTAGATGACAATCTCTTTCATAGTTTCCGTGCTGAATTTCATCTGGTTTCCCTCCCTGCTTCTTCAGAAGGAACAGTGGTAGAACCAAAGGTTAGGACTGTTTTCAGATAAGTTTATTACTTCTGATGTTATACTTTAAGAATCATTCCCAAAGCATTTTACACGTACTGGTGTTTTTTACTGATGTAAACTAAGAACACACAAATACAGTAGCAAATGTACAAGTTCGGATCAAAGGTCCACCGAGCCTAACAAGCAGCGCACACACACACAGAGGAGTACCAGAACAGGTCAAACAAACAGCAACACTCGCCCAGGATGCCCACTCTCCTGCAGTCTGCACACAGGGACCTGCTGAGTTAGAAATGACGTCTTCACATTGACCCAACTTCAAGGGATTTTTCTACCAAGAATTTGGCCCTGTTGCTTTTGAACGCCTGCAAGCACGGCGCATTTCCCACAACCGTGTGGAGACAAGGTTTTACAGTTTACACATGCAGGATGCAAAGTATTCCTTTCACTTTGTAGCTGTGCCATCTGCTATTTTTCATATACGTTATCATACTGGAAAAGACGAAATTTTCCTTCCCAATGATACTGAATTGCCACACTAGTGCCCACCTGGGAACAGAGAAATTTCTCTCAGATGGGCCAGCTGACAAGCTATTAAATGTCACTATGTCTAAAGGAACAAACCTGGGGGTATAAAATGTTCTTCACTGGCAAATGAAAATAAAACAACTTTGTTCCCCCAAGTCTTTTGCAGCACAAACATGAACACAGGAAAACAAAAGTCAGAAACAGAACCTACGGTTATAACACTGCTGCAATCAGCAATATTTTCTCCCAGCTTCTTGAGTCCTCACCCTGACTTGTTGAGGCCACTTCACCAATAACTTGCAGTTACCACCTAAGCGTTATTAGTAGCTTTATTCCTTCATTCTTTTACATAGAATGGTAACAAAGTAAAGGATGACAAGCATGAACAACAGAAGGCTAAAGCTATCAAGGGCGGATGAGCAAAACCTGTAGCTGAATAGAAATATGCTGCTGTTCCAATTAGAAATTAAAATACATTGCATAGTTCTTTCCTAGGAAGTTTAAACTCATAATAAGATTATATGTGATGAAAAAAAAAAAAAGAGAGAGAGAGAGAGAGAAAAAAAAAAGATAACTCTCCAGCTCTCAGATCAACTTAAATGAATACTATCTACCCCCATCCCTGAATTCATAAGAATTCTATAGAGTTTCTGGATTATCAAGATTTTAGTCCTTTTAATCACTGTTTGCAGTTTTCATCACAGAACCTGGGTATCATGATGTATTTAGCACTAAGGGCCTCCATGTATTTTTCTCTATAATCTCTTTGCTTTCCCTTACTAAGTGTTTGTCCAACAAAACTCATTAAACAAAGTAGTCCTTTATTCTCTGGTAGATGGAACTAAGAGAGGGAACAAACAACAGTACTGCACTTGCTGTAGAGAAGAGAAAAAACAACACTCCAAGAAATTTTGTTAACACATGCCAATGCAGTTTTTATATGAGAAAGGATAGTTCCATTCAAGAGAAACTCTATTTTTCCAGGACATCTACAGTGAAGAAAACATCTCAGACCTCACATCCAGCAGTAAGTGCTACACAAACAGGAATGTATGATAACTGTGTCTTTTATTACACTTGCAGTGCTTATACTTGAATTTATCATGCCTTTAATTCAGTTCACCCCATTAATTATAATGTATGACTACCATTTGCAGTGCTTTGGGTTTATGTTTGCATGCTTGAAAATGCTGAAATTTTAAAAAGGAAGCAATAAAAAGGCTAACTCGAGATCCTAATTAGCTCTTCCAGAACACGCTTTTGGACTTTTGAGCTACCTAAACATGTCAGTTCCTTCTGTAAAAGGAAGACAGCCATCTTCCCCACGGGCCTGACACAGCAAATGAGACGTATTTGCCAAAGCAACTCTTCACAGTCTGAACAAACTGAAGGGATTTGGAAATAGGCAAGAGTTGGAAATAAGATTTTTAAATAGAGTAGCTGTTAACATAGTCACTTTAACTATAATCATTTTATATATACATATGTTTATGCTAGACAGAGTTAGCATATCCTTAAACAATTACCTGAATTAAGTACAATATATTAAATTCTAGCTTATTACTAATCCTACATTACAAAATTAGAGAATTACTTCATATGTAATACCACTAAAGACATAGTGATCAAAACCTTGCTGTTTTATGCATAAAAAGGTGCAATAAGAGTATAATGCTACAGTTATTTTGTGTTCCAGTTAATGCAACTTTACCCCTATTATTATGGCTTTTCAAAAAAGTTTTAATGCTAAAGACCAATTTTAATATTATTGTTCATATTTAAACAGAATGTCTGAGAAAGCATAAGGACTGCGCTGTTTTTATCACGCTGATAAAAACCAAAAACTGCCAATTACACAGCCCCACTGAAAAGGCAGGACACCTTTTCTAACTCTCATCACAGGTTTCAAACCATTTTTCTTCATCTGCTATCCCAATGGTCCAATTGATGTAACAGCAATAGTTCTGTCTTCATGGGTGCTTCCTATTACTCCAATGTTCTAATCTGTCAAATGCAATTTGACCTTTTATGCAAGAATAGCATTTTTCTTTTTAACAAATTTTTAAAACTGCCTCTGTATAGCAAATTATTTCAGATAGGTTTCTGATTAAAAAAATGCACTTACACAACTGAGTTGTTCCATATCAGTATTAAAAACAGTATTTTGTTTTATAGACAACACCACACTGTATTCACTCTTATGATGGACTTGCTAAGACTGTTGGTCTATGTCAAGGACTGAGAATCACTGACTGAAAATAAAATAGTGATTCAGAAATGTTACATATGTGACTTAATTATGAAAATACTGCAAAAACTAAACATCATCTTACTCTCCTTCAAAAACATGAAATTTGGTAAGAGTTACTAAAGAAAAGAAGAGCAATATTTAAAGAGCTGAAATAAAGGGTTACTTTGAACTATACTTTAAGCAAAAGATATCGATGTAAATTGTTACAAAACAGTCAACAGGAGCTACAACTTCAGCCATCAACACAATTAAGGAAGATACATTAGGAGTACAATATATTTTTCACCAATGTGTTTCTCCACAATGGCTTCTAATCTGCAAGTTTCTGATGTTCCCTTTCCAACGTATGTTTGTCTAGTATAGTCTGTATACTACAGCTGAACACAACTCCAGTAAAGTTTTGTTTGATGGCTTGTAATCACGCACGAAAGAGCAGCTCCTTCTCACAAGCAATGCTCACACCGTCCATTCGTTATCATTTACGTTCAAGCGCCTTGCATCCAGCTGCTCTCATCTGCTGCAGGGTCACATTCAGATACCCATTCAGATAGCTCTGATTTCACACGCAAGCTGTTTTTGTTTGCTGATTTCTTTTTCTTTCTCGCTGCACTTTTCCTCCTCCCCCTCCTCCCTACCACACAGACGGCTCCAGCCTTGGCTACGAAGCTGCCAACCAGTTACACACGTTTACAAGAGAGAACCAGGCAGACAAAAGGGGACAGCAGATAACCATGGCATCAGCAGGTCTGCAGTTCTTTGCTTTTATGCTGGCGTTGTTTGGTGTTTTTGGAGACATCACAGCCACCTTGCTACCAAACTGGAAGGTAAACGCAGATGTTGGTTCTAATATCATAACAGCTATAACACAGATGCAAGGACTTTGGATGGACTGCACGTGGTACAGCACCGGGATGTTTAGCTGCACCCTGAAATACTCCGTTCTGTCTCTCCCTGTCTACATCCAGGCTGCACGGACCACCATGGTACTGTCCTGCATCCTGTCAGCTTTTGGGATCTGCATCACTACAGTTGGAATGAAATGCACAAAACTGGGAGGGGACACTGACAGCAAAAGCAACACTTGCTTTGCTGGAGGAGTCTGCTTCATTCTTGCAGGAATCTTTGGATTAGTACCAACATCTTGGTACACAAGAGAAATCATTTCAAATTTTCTGGACCAGACCATTCCAGAGAGCAGCAAACATGAACCAGGAGGAGCGGTTTATATAGGATTCATTTCAGCAGGGTGTCTGCTTATCGCAGGTGTGATCTTCTGTACTTCCTGTTTTCAAAAGCAACAAGGAGCATGGATTTACCCTCCAAAGCAGCAGCATTTCCCATCCACAGAGCAGGAGAACAATGCGGGTTACAACCTGAAGGACTATGTGTAAATATATTTGTTTCTATCCATTGAGGCTTTTTTGTGCTAAGTGTAGTTTGATTACTTTAAAGAATGTAAAACACTTAAATTTTCTTACATCCGGGCTGCAATTATATTTACACTAGGTATTTTACTTTTAGCGACACCAGCAAAAAGAATGAGGTAGGAAACAATGCTTAAGTCTGCTGCAAGAGCTCCTTTTTGGTTGATTTTTCAAGCCATTCTTTTCAACTTTCCAAGTAACATTTGCTGAATAAAAAGGAATTATTTCAACATAAGCAACAGTACAATTAATGTAATAAAGGCTTGTTACAGCTAAATGCTTAAAAACAAACTATTTAGCAAGTCAGGCTAGCAGTAACATATAATGCTTCATAGAGTATTTTACTTTTTTCTCTTTAATTATGATGCAAGGAAAAAAACACACACACAAAAAAGCCACGCTGTGTCCAAGAAGTCTAATTCAATGGTCTTTAAGTAACAGACACATCTGCCTTTTATTTTCAGTTCCAAATTGTCTTGGTAACTAGATTTCCTAAAAAAAAAAAAAAAAACCAACAAAAAAACAAAAACCCGTACCCCCCAACCTTAGCAGCATCGTATATTTGCATATCAGGATGAAGAATCAGTAGTACCATTCAGATGTTGCCAAAAATGTCTCTCCCGCCCCAAAGAGCCACCTGCTGTGGGTTTCATTTATTGTTGTTAAAGAAACGCCTGCTGGACATTCTCCAATTGCTACTCATCTATCTCTACACAATGAACGTTAGATTTGAGGAGCAGTAAAACAGAAACGTAACCAAGACTATGAAAATATCTGCAAACGGTAGCACACAGGATACAAGCTATTTATCCGCATCCATGACAAATCTGGGAGCGTTCTGGCTTACACTTGCTCAAATTAACTTTTACCAGCTCAAATACTCCGGCTACCATTTGTTGTCTTGAACATTTCTGGCCTTCTAAAAGAACTTTATGGGTGCTTTAAGGAATTCCACTAAGGAATGTTTCAGGCCCACTCCCATGTATTCTTTTACTGTAAAATATACTATGGTGATAAAGAGACTGCTTCTTTATTTAAATGTATTTTGTTAACTCCCTTATTTTGATTAATAACCTTAGATCCTTTAAGCTTTTCTTTCAACACACATTTTGTTTCTTATTCCTGGTTTACAGAATGTCCTATCTAAATGTTTCCCTGAACAAGAATCAAATTGATGTTAACTTGCTAGCACAGGTAAGGGGATATTCCTTTAAATTTAGGAACATGATAATGCTGGACAAGGCTTTCAATAAAACCAACTGCTATTTATTCTGTATATCTATATACAACTTTCAGTTGTATAGATATGTTATGTTATTAGCCATGAAATTAGCCTGAATTAACCCATGTTATTAGCCTGAAATTCACTAGAACAGTAAAAAGGGGCCATAACATTATATGCAGAGTCAGTTTGCTGGAAAAAGTAAAAACTTCTGTTATAGCATTTTAGAAAGTCAAATGCTTTATACATCTAATAATGTAAAGAGTCTTTGTTCTAGTGTCCATATTCTCTGAATAGAACTTCATCTTGCTTTAACTACTACTGTTACATAGCCATTTTGAGTTTCCTACCTATTCATCAAGGAGGTTGCTTTGTACTATTCCTAACACTGTCATCAGCGGCTATCTAGTATTGCAGAGACTTAACTATGAGCAAAAAGCCATTTTTAGCTTGGCTTAAGACACAATGCTGTGCAGCACCATTCCATTCCATAAAGCAGAAGCCTATTACGTTTCAACATTCATAGGTATTGTTAAAATAATATTCATTCATTGAGCAAATGAGGTAAACAACTCATTCCCACAAACCATGCTTCACCTTTAGTAAGGGGCCTGACGTGACCCTATGCTGCGATCACTGCTAATGTATGTGAATTAAAACTAACATTTATAAAACAAGAACCAAAGACATTTTTACAGGACAACATATGAAAAATGTAATAACTGCATACTACAAGCAAAATGAAGTATTCTTCAGTTATATAAGCAGCAAATTTTTCTAAAAATTCCCAGAGAAGTACTTGAGTATGTTTGCATGCCTACGAAATAAAAATCAAGCATTGAGCTGTATCATTCACAATACACTCCAAGAACTTCCCAAGAATGCAAAGGTTCTGTCAGCAACAGTAACATCTTAAACTATGGCAGTCTACTGCTAAATGAAACAGGGACAAAGCAGAAGATCAATTACAACAAGAGTTTGAAGGAAACAAAATATAGTGCACCAGGTGCCAGGTCTGTCTGAAAAGCTTGTACTTTCTGCTTTTGCAATATAATCAATACTTGTTTTAAATCAAACAAATATATTAAATTAATACAAACTTGCCTTTAGTGGTAGTCCCTTTTTGAGAGGTCTTTATTCAACAAAGCACCAACTGACCATAGGATTTGCTTATACTGAGACATTTGTCACACCTCCATGAGCACTCTCTCAATCAACTAAGGCCTTTTCAGTACAGGAAAATGGCGTATCAGTTACAGCTTCCTAGTTCTGAGATACAGATGGCCCAAACCTTTTCAGTATATCTCTACTATGTCTTCAAACTGGAGCCACCTCTGAGAAACAACCACCACAAAACTGGAATTTGGGCCTTATTGAACAACATTTCACATACTTAATGAAATCCTGAAATTATTTTTGAAAAAATGAGCTAGGAGACAGCAAAACAAACAAAAATGCAAAACAAACAAAAAAAGTTAAAATGTCTTGTGCATGACCATTTTTCTTCACAGCAGACTGCTGTCACAAATAATAATTTAACATGTTTGGACAGTTACTTGCTCAAAAAAACACTAAATGAATTTTAAATCATCATCACAGTATGCAAAGATAAAGGCTGTAAAATTCACTGTGGTAAGCAAGAGGGAATGACCTTCTAAAGGTTCTCCAGGGATAAGCCTGAGGAGTTAAAAGACCATGAGAGAGACTGCGATAAAGGGAAAGGATGATTTATTGAAGAGGTGAACCAACCATTTTAAGAGGATCTTTCAGAAGCAGAAAGTAGATTTCCACGTGCACTCAGGGCAAACAGACCCCACTCAGTGTGTCAAGCACAAGAAAAAAAAAAAAGACTGATCCGTGTCCAAAATCCAGTTTAATTTATCATTCTTGATTCCTGTAATCCTAACGGCTATTAATAAAAAACAGTGGCAGTAAATAAGAGGACAGCAAAGACACAGTTCTCCTCTCAAGAGCAGATAGGAGAGAGAAAAGATGGTTACTTTTTTAAACAAGGAGTGGGATGTAGGTGACTAAGTTGTATAGCGAATAGGAGGGAGTTAAATATGCTGAAGATGAGTAGGGTGTAATGTAAAAACTATAGATGTGGTAAAATAAGTGATCTTTGACATATGAAAAGCTTTTATTTACCAGGGTCTTTCAGAAGACCCACCAGATTTTCCAGGCACAGTTCCCAAACTGTTCATAACTGCAAACTGTAAAATAGCTGGCTTCCCAAAGATGCTGCAATCCTAGCAGACTATCCTGTCATTAAATTTAAATCTCCCTCTCCAGAAACACCCAAAGAAGTACAGCGATCTTACAGACAGACTTGAAGGTCAAAGCCAAGTTCTGAGGAACCAAAAAGAAAAGCATCTTCTTGAACCATGTATGCTTCACTTAGAGGTGTATCACACCACTCCACTTAGCAGTACAGAGATGCTGAACTGGAGCACCCAACTGTGTTCCTTACTGAAAATCCGATGTATTGCCTGACTGAAAAATTAACAACAAAAAAAGAAAAAAAAAAACAGACTTACCTCTGGCTTTGGAACAAAGGCTTGACCTGGTATTACGAAACAGTTTTCAACAGTGCAGAGATGCTGAGACATGATGGACAGTCTGCTACGTTGCTTGCCTCCTGTATTAGCTGTAAGCCTCTGATGAAGAATCAAAACACATGAATCAGTGACACTGAACTGACCGAGTGGTCAATTACATTAAAGCTTGATTACCAGTATAATCAAAGACAAATTAAAAAAGAAAATTAATTCTTAAGAACTCACATCAGAGTTTATGCCCAGTTCATCTAGAATTCTTTTCTCTGATGTGATAGCATTTCATTAAGATATCATGCTAATTTACAACCTCAGTCCTTCAATCAAATGCACATGAAAAGGAGCTCCTTGAACTTCTGCACAACTTAATGAATGTCAAAATAATTTTGTATGGGCACAAGAGAAGACTAAAACATTCCAACTGCAGAATTCAAATCAAACAACACTGGCTGATGGCATTCTCACATACTTTCCTTCCACTGTTCCTGAATCAAATATTTTTCTTTCTTCTCCTCCAAAATTAAACAAAGCTCCATAAACTCAAAATCAGATACCAAACAAAATTTCTTCATTATAAGCTGGTATATGTTTACTATATATGCAAGGAAGTTGAATCTACTTTACATAAGTTTGGATACCTAACAAAATGAGCATTTAATAACTAAAATTCAAATTAGCAGTTCTCTGATTTTCCCAAGGAATTTCTTACAAAGGTTATCAAAAAGTTGCCTATACAGAGGAGGTTTTCTACACTTTCATAAGCTGGCAAGAAACGTGTTCTGTCTGTTTTGCTAGTACAAACAAGATTTAAACATAAAGCCCCAGTAAAACAGTAAAAGCCCAGTAAAACAACTCTCAAATACTAGAAAACATTACAGTAACTATATAGATACAAAATTTTGAAGATTCCTGTTCTTATTTATCACTACCTTAATTAAAAACAAAAAAAAGGCAATTTCTGTATTTGGTAATGTCTGTACATTATGTAGCTTCGTGTGAAATTCATATTCATGAAATCCTGCCATTTTTATCAAAACTATGCCTGAAAAAAAAAAAAAACTAATTAAACCCATTGCTGAAGTTTTTCTCTTTTTTTCTTTTTCCAACAACTCTCCTAAAAGGCAGTTTAAGTATTAGCATACAACAAATAAAATCCCTTTCAGTGACTTCTCAGAAAGAAATCTCAATGATTCTGTTTGCCTACATCAGCATTTAAAACGACCTCAATTATTGTTTCAGAGGAAACCTATTAAAAATATATATATATCTGCCATGGTTGTTATTCTTTCAAAAAACAAAACAAAACAAAAAACTTAAAGTCTAACAATGCAATCAGATATGTACTTCCTTAACCTCTGCAATGGAAATGAAATGGACAGCACTTGTAGTCCTTACAATGCCAAATCAAACAAGCCAGTCTTACTTTCCATGAAAACAACAAGTCTCAGGCTGTCAGTTCCTGCCTCTCAGCTACAGAAGGGATAGCTTAACAATATCCAACTCTGGGCACTAAGATCTTAAATCACTTCAGCCACATCTGCACAAACACACCTGAGTATGGCACTTCTCAATGAACACAAAAATGCTGAGAATATACTTTTGTAACCTAAGCTATTTAGGTAGTTTTCTTTTTTTTTTTTTAACTCTTGAAATTTTCTTTTTTCCTACCTTTAAAATGTGGATAGCACCCGAAACTGCACTAAGTATCTACTATTAAAATTTCATCAAGGCATGAAGAAAAACAAGGATTCTGAAACCTAATCTGGAATACAGCTAAGGTGGTACCTGACATCTCTTTAAGGTTGCTCACTGCCAGCTCCTCTCAATGTACCTCAGGGATGATTTGTTTTGTTCCCTAATAGGCTATGCTACACAACTGTGCTTTTCATAAGCATGTATTAAAACCCCATTATCAATGAATCTGCAAAATCCATCACAGGAATTAACCTACATGAAAAATTAAGACTGGCAAAGGGTATTTTTTTACCTGTTAAAATAGCAAATACTAGCTTGACCGCAAATTAACATGGCATGTTGTTTTATTTTCTTACCGTTAACATCAAGTTATCCTAATTGATTATGAAGCACATGGGTCCATTCCATTACAGTATGCTACCCTTCCACTGAACTCATGGTATATGCACCAAGACTTGCTTTGGTATTTAGGCTCTTAACTTAGAAAGGACCAGCGAGGACATCAAGCTTTTAAGAAATTTTCCTTTCATGAACATAAATCCACAGATACATAAAATATTAGTAGAAAATTAAAGAACTTATTTATTATCTGTTCTGTATTTGCTGGTACTGAATATGCCTGCAGTTGCCAAATCACAATGGCTAAGCGACTTCAGAGGACCACAAAAACAAGGCACAGATTTTGATTACCATTCCTCCTAAACAGAAGACAAACTAGCCTCTCCCAAAGGAGTATTCATTATGTCAAATCAATTATGAAAACACAAACCATGAACTATGAAAAATTTTGTCTTCAGTGGAAGCTCTGTGTTTGAATAAGCATAAGAACAAGAATCAGGAGGTCCCAGAATGTAAAGTCAACAACAGTTAACACTGATTCATTGCACAACCTTGAACACATCACTTGATTTCCTAGTGTTTTTAACTTTGCTTTCTAAATACAAAGAACTTAAGAGTGCATGGTATTTTGCATCTCATTTGAGCTATGTTAGGTGCAGAAGCACTATAATCTACATGTCACCAATGGTGTATGCAGCTGGTTACAGCTATATAAAGTACAAAGTCCATTTATGCTCTCAACTCTTGACCACTTTTTTCACTGCTGTCACAGATCTTTGTATTTTACTCATCATCACTTTGCATTTTGTATCATAGTCTGTGAGCCATATTTTGCAATGAGGTATCATCTCAGATGACATGAAGTCTTTGTGGAAAACAGAACCCTATTTTTTAATGCCAGAAACCACATGAGCTCAGAACTGAATTAAGAAACCCAGCTCATTTCATAATAAATGTTTGTCCCTGGTGTTCTCTAGAGCCACCTACTGGAACAACTTCAGTACTTACCTTGAAACTTGATTTCAGGGCCAGAGTAATGACAGCACAGTATGGGTTTCTAAGACCCCAAAATGACAGCTGACATGCAACTTGCAATATATAATTATTATGAATTTACATACACTAAAAAACACAGTAAAATTTTCTTTTCAGAATTTTCACTGTAAAAGATAATTAAAACAACAAACACATTTAGGCTGCATAGAGAAAACCTGTTATTACCAACTAATTAGAAGGAAATTCAGTCTTCAGACTGATGTGCAATTTATTATTATTTTTTTTAACAGCAAGTGGGATTCAGCTAAGGAGGCATACTACTTTCATAATTATACCATAAATAGAGGCTGGAGACTTTTTGTGTTATGTTTCATGCAATGGCAACAGAAATAAACTGTTAAGTCTGAAAGCATTGTGGACTAAGTCAACCTAATATTAATTTACCTACTTTTAAGACTAATACATAGCAGATCAGTCTGACCTTCTTTGAGAATCTAACCATCAAGACAAAGTAAAAATCCCATTTTGCTCCTGGACTTGCTGACAGAACTCAAATGATGCCTTTTAGCTCTCACAAGGCTGGCAGCAAGCCATTAATAATTCTGGTATCAAGTCTTGTTCAGAAAAAACAGAGTCAGTTTCCATGGTCTCAAAAGAACACTCCCTGTGTTTTAAGTGTTTAATCACAACTGGAAATAATGCTAAAACCTTCCAAACCTGCAATTTTTCCTTATTTCCCTCAGTGTACTTCTTGAGATGATGGAAAGGTAAGAAAAAACTGACTGATGAAGTGGTGCACAAATGAGAGTGAGTGAAGGAAACTAGTTAAAGTTAAAGACAGAAGAGTAAAACGGAATCTATTCAGGCTGAAGAACTCAGACTTAAAAAAAAAAAAAAAAAACACACACACACATTAAGTACCTTATGGAAATATAGCCCTCCATAAGAAAAAGTAAATTAAAAAAAATTATGTGCTGTGAAAGGATCAGAGAAGACGATTAACTCACCATTAGAAATTGAACCAGCATTTTCCTCTCTTTTTACAGGCAACTAAGATTGTTTTTGTACTTTTAAACAAAATGTTGCATGTGAACAACGTTTTGTCCAATTTATCATCTTCAAAATTTTGGGAAAACAGTTAACATCTTACCTCTGCAACTTCCTTCTGAAAAGTCAGTGTCATCTGTGTCCTGCCATAAATAAAAGGCCCGTCCTTTTTGGAAACATTTTCAAGCCATTTGATGATTAGAGGAGTTGAAACACTGAAGGGTAGATTCCCAATAATATGAATATTTGGTGGCTCTGTTAACATTTGATGGAAAAAAAAACAACAACAAACAACTTGCAAAATGTTTTGGATAAGATTTTGCCATGAAAGTATACTTAAGTAAGAAAGATACGTGCCCATCAATCTAGACTTAAACAATGAAAACAATTTTTATTGTGCTACATCAAAATTATGCCTTTCCATTTATACTTGTCTTATACTGACAAAACTGTGTTACTGTTCATGGTAATTAGTTGGAAAAAAAGTTGTTAGGTTTGGTTTTCATTTACATTAGAATAAATCAGTAGCTTTCAGCTGATTTTCAGCTGCTCAGTAGATTTCAGCCGAGCTACTCCAGAATAACAGAAATACGTAATTTAGACAACATTTCCATGACTTTTAACTGTAACTATCAGGTACAGAGTAAATAGCCATGCTCATCATTCTGTCCAACATGTTAACTTCCAGCAGCATTTTACTCAGCCTTCATAACTCCCAGAACAATCACTTAGCTCAAAATGAAGAGAAATCTCCTTCTGTAAGAGTCCTATGAAATCAAAAGGTCTTATAATAAGCACAAGACAGCTCCTTAGCCCTATCATGTTATATGTATCATTCAATGCATCAATGTATGTGCTGTACAACACAAAGCAAGCATTTCCTTAGTAAGGATCCTTACCTCTAAGCAGGAGTGCAGTAGAGGCAGACAAAAGAAAGTGTTGCTGTTTCTTAGGTACTACAGCATTTAATGACATGAATGGCAGATGACAATATCAAGTTCAGCTGGGTTTTGGGCACACTTTATTTATTATGCACTTTCTAGGCTGTGATATTTCTAGGATATTTGTGATTTTTCTCAAATATCAGAGACAGATAAGTATCTTTCTGAAATCCACCAGCCTTTCAGATTTTCACATGGCAATAATACAGCAGAAGTATATTTTACCTCTAATTAGTTAGCTCCAAAGAGGAGAATGACTTATACGTATGTTCAAGAAAGGAAGATTTTTAAAATCTGCACTACACCTTCATATACTCATTTGGTCATAGTTTTCTTTTGTGAACCTTTTGCAACGAGGCAAATATGTATAGCATTTTTCAAGGTGAAGATAATGTGGCATAGTCTTTTATGTCCTAAGTTAGAAACCAGTTTACTTTTCTTCCAGCACTGCAAACAGTGACTCTACCTTAAATTAAGAGATTTGGACAAGGGGCCTAGGAGGACATTTCCAATTTATCTAATACTGTTACGTGTTTCAAAAGGAAGGTGAAATCAAGTCCTATGAGAATCTCAGATCTGAAAGTAAATAAATAAATAAATCAATCTCTGATTAGATTCTACATCTGTCAAGATACATAGTTGAAGCCAAAGCAATAAGAAAACTAGCTTTTTCCAGAAAAAAATTCCTAAAAGCTTCAAAGAAAGTTACAGAAATGTCTTCAGTGGAAAGACAACAGTTGTGGCTTCTGTCTTCTTCCAGAAGGGGAAGACACTATGAAGAAAGTATACTATTTGGTTTGCTTTTGGACTTTACAAGACTTACTATTGTACAGTCAGGACACCCTAATGCAAGTAACGGCAAAGCTCCTCAGTAATGTTGACTAAAGTGAATATCACACAAATTCCGCTCTGTCTTAGCAGAGGCAGTCAATTCTCTAATCGTTTCTTCCTAGAAAGTAAAGTAGCTGCTCTCTCTCCTTACCTTCAAAAGGTACCACAAGAGAGCAACACAAGCACTGAGTAAACTCCAGCTATACCTCCACACTTAAGAGAAACTTGGAAGCCTTAAAAGCAAAACAAACCAAGCCCAAATACTAACCGTCCTCCCAGTTCTTTTTTAAGTGCTTTGGAAAAGCCTTCTCCATCTTGTATGTCAGAATATCTCCATGAACAATGCGCACTTTTCCTGGAGCTGCTTCAGATAGCATCTGTTTGTAAGCAAGCAAGTAGAATCTACAGTGAGTATTAACCACATTAATTTCCAACATCAACGACAGCAGGAATTAAACCCTTGCTATATATTTATCTTCAATATACAAAAAGCAGTAACAGTTAAAACCGAGCACACTGTTTATAAGCATTTATCTTCACAAAGCGAACACTGATGAAAAAAGTTCAATGTGTTTCTAAAAGCTGACTATTCACACCTGTAGAATTCCTAATAGGGAATTTAAACCTGAAAAGGCTGGCAAGATTCTTTTCAACAAGGAAAAACAAACCTTAGGACACTAATAGAACTCTACCCGATTTAAGTGATAAAGCAAGCAGCAAGTTTTGAGAAGTTCTTAAATCTATTACCTATGGAAACAAGGCTCATGATGTTTATTCTGTCTCCCCCAACAAGGGTCTATTATTTTAGCTGTAGGAACATTCAGCCATTTTTGATTTTCCATAAAAAAAAAAAAGAGGTAAAAGGTTGTCTTAATACTCCTGGGAGTAGTCTGAACTCAAACCATTAGAAACCAAGGAGTTCTCCAAAACAACAGGCTGTATGAATACCTAGCATTAGACAAAATCTCAACACTTTGTATCTTGTAAGACATCTCAAAATCTACCCTGTTGTGAATTTCTCTATCCCATTTCTGCAGATTACCTGGTATTTAATAAAGGATGAAATACCAACTTAGAACTAGATGTAATTTGATGACCAATTCTTTCATGTCTGGTGTTAATTTACACAATCAAATTTAGTTACAATTTTTAGTGCCATATTAATGTTTTTCCTTCCAGTATGAAACTATGTACAAACAGCATAGTTCAAAAGCAAAGTCAATTTTTACTTAAAGATGACATTTTGGGGATATTTACTGTTCCTAAGTCAGAATAATGAAAAATGGCTTAAAGAGTAATTTTGCTTTTGCACAAAAGCCCAAATCCATGAACAGTTAAGTGCTATTGGCTTAGCTGATAAAATAAACTGCTCACCATTGTAAGTTCCATCTTCAACCTGAATCATGTTAATATGCTGCGGGACACAAACAGCCTTCACAGGCCTCCGAGCCAAAAGAAAGTGCTACTTTCTCATACTGTTCATGAAAATGTTTTCATGAAAATTTTTGGAGAAAAACATTTTTATTTTTATTTTTTTACACAGAATTTAGCTACTTTGAAGTTGAGCTTAACTAAAAACTAAGTCTTCTTACGTGTTTTAAGTGCAATTATTTTCAAATAGAAAAAAAATCCATCCTCAACTCCAAACCACTTAATGGGTTTTTTAGCATTACATTAGCCATTACATTGCAAAGAAATTCACTAATCTGACATGATTTGCCAAATCAAAGATAACGTAAGATCAATAAACTTAGGAAACAGTACAAGAGAATACAGACAGCTGCCTACACGATACTGGATTATTAGCATATGTTCCATCGTAATTTAATAATAGTTTCCACGTCAAAAGGAGTTTGGTTTTTGTTTTTTTTTTAGTATCACACTTTAATTGAGAAACACATTTGTCAGCAGAAAATCACAGTTGTATACTTTTAATTTGAAATAAAGACTGAGGAAACTCACTGAAATTTTCTCCATTTAAAAGCCAATGTGTACAGCTAACATGATTGCAGGAGCTCTTGTGCACCAAGCACATGAGCCAAGTGATTTTCCATTATACAGACCCTCTTGTTCTTCACACACAAGTGAAAGGGCATAAAGAAAACAAAGGGTACAGTTCAAAAAAACCAAAATGGTCTTTCTGGAAGAATTCTATATTCAAGCCACTCTGGCTGAGAGCACCTTTTCTCTCCTGGTAAATCCTTCTAGCCTAACAACTATTAGGGCATATGGCATAGGGATGTTGTGAGACTTTTTAAGTGAGACAGAACTGACAGACTCTCAACTTGTGTAAACTGTTACTCTGTACACATATGTTCTTCCTGTATTTCCATTTTGCAGTAAAGAGGACCCCAAATTCAGTTTTGTAATAGAGATCACAGCCAGAAAAATAGTTAATGAAAAATGTTGTATGCTTTACATCAGTGATTTTATAAATATCTAAAAAGATTTTTTTAACTAGAAGTCCCCAATTGTTATTTTAATCTCTGACATTTTCTGTTATTCAAATCACAAACCTTTTATGATCATTCAAATTTTGATACAGCTTTTAATGGGGAACTAGAAAAAAAGAGGTAATATGACCCACATTGTCACAAAAGAAAGATTCATTCTGTAACGCATCATCTTATTTGGAGGAAAAAAAACAACATCAAATTTAACTCTCTAATGGATGCAATATATTATTTGTCCATTCACATCCACTGGTGCTGAGCTGTAGCATCTTTATATTCAATAACCTCACTCAGATATATTTATGTCTACTGTGAAGAGGTTGCTAATGAAAAATGACTACCATTAACTCACTTGAACAGTAAATATGATTAAATATCAAAGGCTCATTATAGATCCTGAAAAGCACACTTTTATTCAGAGAAATCTGTTCTAGTAGCTGCATTTTGGAAGACCAGAAAAAATGTCTAAGTAGGTAAAAAACTCCGTTAACTTAAGTCTGTATCATTTAATCTCAAACTCTTTCCAATCCCAAAATAGTTTTTCAAATCTAAACTAAAAATGCAGATTTGCCACCATTCAAGAAAAAGTGAAAATGAAGTATTCATACTTCATAAGGTATATGTGGCATACTGTAAATTACCAACAGCTAAATCTACAAAGACATAGTTACATGCATATTCAGGTTTCAGGATATGAGCAGTTTCATTGATATTTTAAATTATTAATGTACTACAAAGAGATGGAAGCAGTTCTCAAGTGAACTAGCTATTTATTTTCACTGTTGATTTTTACAGAAAACACATTAAAGTTCAATATAAGGAAAGCCATTCAAATTGCTATGATTTGAGGTTGCAGAGGCATAACAAAACAGCCAAATATGAAGAGACTTTGGGCACTGTTTTACTTGCTAGGTTTATACAGCCAAATTTCATAAACTTGAAATTTTAATAGCAACACAAGTACATGGTATGTGAGTTCACAATGAGTTGTGGACTTATATCAGCTTCAAAGAAAGAAGCAAAAATTTAAGTGTTTTTTTTTAAATTGTAAAATAAATGTTTTTTTTTTTTATTATTATTATTTTTATTATTATGTATCTGGATGTGAATCCACACTGAACTGCTTTAACTTGAGATACACATTCACAATTTTATAAACTTTAAGGCATAATTATTAGGATTAAAATGAAAAATTAGACTAAGGGACATCATGTTCAACATTCAAACTACTATTGCATCTGCATGGATAGACCTTTTAAAGCACCTGAAACATCTCAACCTGCAAAAAACAGACAGACCTCAACCTTAATTCAGTTGCAGGATCTGGTCCTGAAGAGACAATGGGTACTTAAATGAAAAGACGTATGAGAAAACAGGACCAATTAATTGCCATACTGCATGTTTTCATCTTCAAGCAAATGATAGCTCTGATTTGAGCCCAAGTAGCAAAACTGCTTTCAATGCTTTTATCAGAACAAGACACTTTGAACCTTTCTATGTTCTTAAAACGTTCTTATTCAATGTTATGCATACATTTATACAAATCGTTCTCCAGTTGATACCTGCAATCCTGGAATGAATCGAGCATCTTTTTCAACTAAAAGGAGTTGTTCAACACCAGCATTGAGAATAGACCTGGTAATTCCTCCTGGCCCAGGGCCCACTTCGCAAACATGAGCATTGTTCAGCTTGCCAGCTTGTCTCACTATCTTGTCTGAAAGACATAAAGAACATAGTCAGCCTTTATTCTCCAAAGGATCCAGCTCATGAAGATAAACTCATTGTTTATTGTTAAAGTGCAAGCATGCTTTTCTCAGAATAGACACAAACAGTGACACATCCCACTTAAATAATCACATGCATGCTAGACTGCACAAAATTCAGGTTTGTTTCATGCTAAAAGATACACTCAACTGTTAAAAAAAAAAAAGACTATTTTAGTTTACTGTCTTTACTATATATTGTTGCTCATTGCAGAATCAAATCAAAAGGGATTATTTTTCATCTGTAAATCAGCAGTACTATTACTCCTCCTCTAAGTAAGCATTTGTGTCCAACAACCTGAAGTCTCAACTATTTATCTTTATAAAGGTACTTCACTACAGAACACCTATTTCAAGGACACTTAAGAAGCAAAAAGGATATAGTAAAGTTCTAACAAGACTACACTATGAAGAGAGCAACTTTGTGAGGGAGGAGCTGGAGTAAAGTAAGAGTTGGAATACAGTTAACTGGTAATTATAGAAAGTCAGGCAGTTAAATGATAAGGAAAGAAGACCTGTATGCAAATGGAAGGATACAACATGGAAAGTGATTACAGAGTGGGAGGAAAACAGATTAATGATAGAAAAAGGAGTAAATTAAGGATTAAAACGTAGCTAATGAAAAAAGAGATTCTTAGGAAGCATGAATTGGAATGATGAGGGAAATTATGCTGCTCACTCTACAAACCTCCTAAATATGCAATAAAAACAAGAGATATCTGAAAACTTGTCTACCTATATGGTTCTCCTAAACACCTGCAGATATTTTTATTCCACAGTAAGAGTCTGGTTATTCATGACGGGGACCTGAGTTTTATGTTCTCATCCCCAGTCTTTATCAGCTCGACTCACAATGTGTAATCAAATCATCAGGTACATGAAGCTGCACTGCATTTATACTGCAAAACCCAGCCACCCCTAGGACAGTAAAGAAACCCACTATGGATTGAACATTGCCATCTTTGTCACCCGCTACTGAGATGAAGCTGCAGAAAACTGAATTGTTCGGAACAATGTAAACGCTTCAAAAAGCTACATTTCTGACAGACTGAGGCAAACAACCTTCCTAATTACAGTACATAGTAAATTAAAACACAGTTACCATACTTGTTATGATACATAATAACCTGAAAAAAAATCCTTCATTTTTGAATCAAACTGAACTTACTTGTAACTTATCAAAGCCTGACAATACTTCAATAATACTTAACAAACGATAGTACCTCTCTGGAAACAGTACTAGTGAGGCTTGGAGTTTTGCATCTGAATCAGTAACTCATATTTTATACAGGAATATGCTTTCTACCTAAAAATTATTCTGTAATTTACTCTATAAAGAAATACATTTTCTAGGACTTTGCAAGTAAAATCAACTAGTCTAAGCTAAAACTACTTTTAAAAGAAATCTTTCAACTGTCATAAATTTGACAGATGTCATCATGCAAACATCATCTCCTTAGCTAGCATCTGGATTCTGAAGAAACCCACGGTATATGTTTTATAGTGGCTAAAAACATGTAAATATTTAACCTGTCAATCGCAAATCCAGCAAAAAGTTCTGGGAAAGTTGTTTCTGTGCTCGAAGACGAAAAAGTTTAATAATCTCTCCAACAGTTGGCAGAGGAGGCAGATTGAAAGCAGCCACCTTTCCTGGAACAGCCATAAGGCAGAACTCTTGTTCCTTCCTCCTAGACAGACATCGAAGAGATGATTCTAGCACACGCAATACATTCAAATACGTCAGTATTAAAAACCCGACAGTTTACAAACCACTACATGATTTACAAATCATCATACAAGTGCTAGACGTCAACCATCAGTATTTTTAGTATCATATACAGTGCTTATATTAAGCATGTGTATGTTGGATTTGGGCAGTGGTCTCATTTCGTAGGTTTGCCAAAACATTAGACAACACAAAACCCTCTCGCGACTGGTCAGTTTCAATCTTTCTTTACTGTAAAAAATAAAATAAAATCAGTATGGGCAGTCTGTTTGAATTCATGGTGTCACAAATAGCAAGAACACATTTAATTGTCTGTGAATTTATTACTTAACCACCTGCTCCTCTGAGCAGAGGTGATATTGCAGGTGCAAGCACCGGCACTAACTAATCCTTAAGAAACTCTCTTCACATTCAGCGCGGCAGGACAAAGCCTTTCGCCGCGTTTTGCCCTCACTGCTCAGCCCCAGCCCCGCNCCCCCCCCCCGCCACTGCAGCCGCCCGCTGCCCTCAGCCCCGCCCAGCACGGCAGCCCGGGGGAAGGGGCCTGCAGCCTTCCCGCGCTTTAAACCTCAGCGGGGGCCGGGCCCCTCGCCTCACGGCCCCGCCCACGGCGGGGGTGGGGCCTGCCGGAGCCCCGCCCACCCGGAGCTGCACGCGCAGCCCGCTCCCCCGCCCGAGGCGCGGCGCCC
>VXAA01002119.1:952372-983476 GCA_013399115.1 Anseranas semipalmata
AAAGCTCTCTGAAAAAAAAAACAACACATTTTTTCTTACAAGAAGCTACAAGACCACTGAAAACCAGGCCTTTTATTAAAGTGCATAAATGCAATCTTATCTGTGTACCTTAAGGCGAACATGGTTGTAAATTGTCTTTCATATTCAGAATTACTGTACCAAAGAAACAGTCTCTACCCAAGAATCAAGACAGTCCAGTAGTTTAATAGCTGAATAATACAGATCAGCCTTCCGGACCCAACCGTCAGCCTGACATCAGTCTTCTATGCATGAGCTTCAAAGGGAACCATATTTAGTCCTCTAGGACAGTAAAAAGATTGTTTGAAGCTGGTAAAGCACATGTGTAAGTATTGGCAGGCTCAGGGCTTTTATTCTCAATGAATACAAATGTCTTACCATGTTAGAAGTCATTATTGTTTAGAAATAATAGTTGCAAATATTTGAAGCAGCTGGCCTTTGAAATATGCTTGTTTGAGTCTTTCATTACACTATAGGACTTTTGTTTGTTTCTATGTATTCTGAAGGGATATTAATATAACTTTTAAAGAGTTTAAGCCTTTTAGTCCCTTCTTGCTTTTGATAGGAGAAAAAGTGTGTTTACATGTCAATTAACACATTTGTTCACATATATGATAACCATTGTGCAAATGAGATTTTTTTTCACTGTAAGACATGATTTGTTGAAGGTCAAGAAGACTCATGTTACATAGACTTATCTGGCTAGAGTTTTAAAACGCAAGTCATCAGTTCACTCTTGTTTGAACACGTTCAGTAACATGTAATGAGGCATTCCTGGAAAATGTTTCTGTTCCTGGCTGCAGCTTTAGTGCAATGGACACCCGATTTTATTCCAAAGACGTAGAAGTGCAGAGTTTCTCAGACAATTAAATGATCAGACAAAGTAGATGGAATTGCTGCTACAGAACAGATAACCTGACTGATGGAAGAAAGCCTCAGTTCAGCCAGTTTTCAGCATTCAGATGATTTAAGCCATCTGGTCCCTGGTAGAATGCCATCCACCTATACATGCTCTTGTCTCTCATGACCAAGGCAGATTCATGCCTGAGAAGTGTCAGGAGAAGAGAGAGTGGCTCGGGGACAATTAGCCTCTGCTGCATATGGTCATGCACCTTCTGGGCCATCTCCTGCTATGCTGCTTTGACTACTGTGGGTTTGCATTCCTCAAATGCACATTTTATTTTAGCTTTTGGTATTCGTAGGTCAAACTGGGTGGAAGCAGTGTCACATTTTTCTTTTCCTTCTCACCGTTCCTGAAGAAATTCAGGTGATTTCCCCTCAAAAAAAAATCACTGAAATTGTTGGCCTGCTGAGATTATAAAGCCACCATGTCATTTAGTTTATTACTTTTACAGAGTGGCTGAGCTGCCTTTAAGGCAGTTCTCATAAGATCTCCTGCTAATCGGGAGTACTCAAACATTTTAAAAGTTTTGCTTTTTTTTTTTTTTTCCAGTTAACATTTCCTCTTAACCATTTTATTATATCTAAAAGCAGGAAAGAAGCAGGAGATCCTTGTAATGATATGGTACCTGTCCCATATGATAGACATCCTGTTAAGAGTGGTGGTGCCTGTTTAATCTAAGGCGCAAACTTGCTTAAATAATTTCTACTATATGTATAACTTCATGGGAGAGGGAAAGGAGGGGAGCCCAAAACATATAAAAACATATATTTCAACTTACACTTTACTAGTGAATGAACTTAAATTATCATAACACAACTCTTATTATAATACCATTATATTTTATTATTAGAGCCAAAATAATTAATCTGTATATTTGCAATCCTTGTCTATGATTAGTTTTCAGTCACAGGATGTGATCAGCCTGTGCTGTTATGACTATATTTTATTTACTACTATTTTCCTACACAGTGCTGAACACTTCCTGCTGAAGAAGCTGAATGGACAAATCCATGAAGATATGTTTCATTTTCCATGACAGTGAATGATGTTTCCATATATAAACATAATAATAGAGTCATTACATATGCACTCACATTATCATAGCTGCTGTGTGCTCAGTGTTATTCAAAACAAGGCAGGAAGCCAAATCTTCCTAGTTTCCATTTTGATTTAAATTGTATTTGTAATAAAGGGATTTTCATTCAACCTAAAAGCAGTTTCATCCTAGTCTAACAAACCTTTCCACTTCTTTTTTTTATTATTATTATTTTTCTTTTATTCTAGGTCACTCAGTCCTGATACAAGTGAAATTCTCCTCTGGTGGTGATAACAGCAGTGCTACTCAATGAACTATAACAAGGGCTCTAAATGCATCTCCTGTAGCATACCACAGTGATTTGCAAAAGTGGGAATAAATCAAAGCAGTGAAGAGATGCCATGTTGAGCCAGAAGCTAAATGTTACATCTTGTTGCATGAGGCTAGGGGGAGAACAGATCCTGTTTTTCTGGCAGCACAATATCTTTGTGCTTGTTACCTCCGATCCAACCCCATTAAAACAATCATTCAGAATCTGCAGGAAATTGTCACCTCTTTCTTTCATGCAATGGCAGCTGGTATTGGTGCCTACACACATTTCTCATTTCCTTCAAGATTTTCAACACACATAAAAAAAGAAGCTTAATTTATATTAAAAAATGTGTCAGCTTACCCTGAGGCTCAGCACGGGCACCAGGGAAAAAAATAAAAGACAAATGCCTCTAGGTGAACTGGCAGAGGCTCTAATTCTCCACTCACTCTACTGCTACACAGTATGCACCGCATTAATCATTTCACATAGGCAGGCGTTTAAGAAAATTTCAACAATTTTAAAATAAAGATGCATTGCCCTAAACTTAATAATAATACAACTGTATCTTGTAGATCAAGCTCAGTTCACACATACCATTAACCTTCAATAGAAAAGATATAAAATAATCTTGTAGTCCTCCGTGACATAATTTTTATTATTGTTTCTTTTGTTTGTAAAGCTATGTCCCCTCTAGTGGGCATTTCCCATGCTTGTGTGTATAAGTGTACATATATAATGTTGTCATTTGTCTTATTCAACTGCTGATATACACAGGATTTTTTCTACCTCCCGCTTTTATTGTGTGGCTGTGTAAATGTATTATGTGATCTTAGTGAACTTCATTACACCTCAAGCCAATTTACGTGTAGTTTTTCTTTAACTTTCTGTGCTGAGGGAGCAAAATAAGGAAATATTTTTCTTGGTTTTCTAGCTTGCATAAGTCTCACATTTTTTATTTTGTCTCCCCCTGCCATTCAGAAATTATCTGGTGCTCCACATGCTTAGCAGTGCTCAAGTCACAAAGATAAGTACAAATAGTACTTGAAGGTGCAAGACAACATCAGGTCTAGAAAGGCAGTAATGATACACTCAGATAGACTTGGAGGATGAGCAATGCAAAGCTGTGAGGGAAGGACTGCTTTGGAGGATAGGAACTATAGCAATGGCAGCTCTTGTGCCAGTGAGAGACACTAGAAGGTAGTAGTAAAGTCAGGAGTTTCATCACTTTGACACACATTGTGCTGCAAGGCTGGCTCACCTAACCAGCTGGAGACAGTCCTCTCCTGGAAACAGCATCATTGGTTGTACTGTGGCATGCACAGCTTTATGCTAGTCCCACCATGTTAGATGTGGCTCCAGGGACCACTGGCCCCTGGATGGTTTGTTTGACAAACAGCTGTCAGACAGCAGTGTGTACAGCAGCTCTATAGCTGGCCTGAACTGTACATCTGGACTCCTAGCAGCCACCTGAGAAGGCTTGCAGAGGTGAAAAGATGACTTACTGTTTTGTAACTACCTCTCAGAGCAATATCAGCATATCAGAGAACAGAAAACTGTTCTGGATAACAGTCTGTGACCTACAACGAATAGCTGGATCAGTTACAAGGCAGACTGAAAAACAGGAGATGCAGATAAGAATTAAACATTGTTAAAAACACTGAGCAATGATATATGTATGGGTGCATTTTAGATGCACCATTCTCAAGGCTGTCAGCTTGGCATGTGATGAAATGGCATACAAATACGATTCCTCCTGCATCTGTAGACACTGTTGAACAATCAACCAACCAAAAGGCTTTTTGGTATGACGCAGAACTTGGGGATGGAGCCTGCAACTCAACAACTGGTTATGCAGCTGGCGTTGACAACAGGGATGTGGCTTACACTACCATGGGGCCCCCTTTGAGGATCGAGGACTTCTAGGAAGACATGGGATCCACCTGCAGTGGGCAAAGGCCCATGTGCTGGCCAACCTACGAGGAGAGTTTTAAACCAGGAACGACGGAAGGGAGCACTTGACCAATGGCCAAGTGAGGAAGCGCAGTCAGCAAGCAAAGCTTGCGAGATGATGTGAGCAGGAGAGATGCTGAAATCAGCAAAACGGGGCAGAAGGAGGCCCACCCCAAGTATATGCATGCAAACAAGCATGTGCCTGCAGGACAGCATGATGAAGGAAGTTCTCATACCTTCTCTGGAAAACCCACATGACAGGATGCCTCTCTGAAGTGCTGTACACTAACGCACATAGCATAGGGAGGACACAGGAAGAGTTAGAGGTTTGCATGCCATTGAAGGGCTATGATCTCACTGGGAAAATAGCATGGTGGGATAACTCACGTGACTGTAGAGCTGCAATGGATGGCTACAGGCTCTTTGGGAAGGACAGGCTGGGATGCCGAGGAGGGGAGTTGCCCTGTATGTGAGAGAGCATCAGGAATGCATGGAGCTCTGCCTAGGGATGGATGAGAAGCCAGCTGAGAGCTGGTCAAGATTAGTGAGCAGACCAATGTGGGAGATGTTGTGGTGGGTGTCTGCTACAAACTACCTCATAAAGAAGAAACAGATGAGGTCTTAAGGCAATTGGAAGGAGCCTCATGTTCATGTCTTGGTCCTCATAGAGAACTTGAACCACCCCAATATCTGCTAGAGGGACAACGTGACAGGGACCAAGCAATTCAGGTGATTTCTGGTGCAGAGTGATGATGAATTCCTTATGGAGGTGTTCAAGGACCCAATTAAGTCAGACACTCTGCTGGAGCTCACACTTAGAAACCAGGAATAACTGGTCAAGGATATAAAGATTCAGGGCAGCTTTGGCTGCAGTGACCATGAGATGGTGGAGTTCAGGACCTGGAGAGGAAGGTACAAGCCAAATAGCAAAATCGCAGCCCTAGGCTTCAAGAGAGCAGACTCTGGCGTGTTCAGGGACCTGCTTAGAAGGATCCCATGCTATACAGCCCTGGAGAAAAGAGGGATCCAGGAGAACTGGATGATTTTCAAGGATCACCTCCTCCAAGCTCAAAAATGATCTGGCTTACTGTGAAGGATGTCAAACAAAGGTGGTAGGAGGCCTGCATGGATGAACAAGTCCCTCCTGACAGAAAAAAAAAGAACAAAAAGGCAGCACACAAGAGGTGGAAGAAGGGACATGTGTCCCTTCCCACCTCAGCCACTCTTGTGATATCTGTGATTCTGTATCTTTTAAAGCCCATTCTTCAGTGCCCATGAAGCACTGTCTCATTTAAAGGACACCTGATACTTTTTCCCTCAGTTTCAGTTGCCTGTCTCAGGAGATCGATTCACTGTGTGCAAAAATTTCTGAAGTCTACTTAATCTTCAGAAAACATTAGCTTATGATGCCACTGCCTCTACCACTGCAGAAATGGCAGGTTTAAACGGTGCCTGCTTTGGTAGGTCAAAAGGAATTTGTTGGAAAGTATATATTTAAACAGTATTGCTACAGCACAAAAGATTATGTGGATGTGTGCGCAGTAGGAGACTAGAAGTGCAAGATCAGAACACCAGGAAGGAAAATGCTTTGAATGGCTGGCCATGATTTAAACAGCAGGAATGATAGTATTGCCTGCAGTAGTAGTTTGATCATACACAACAGTGAGGTACAGCTCTAAATGTCCGTTTTTCTCACGCCCTTTTCTTCAAAGTATACTGATCTGTATTTGTTTTCACAGAGGTGTGGTTGGATTCATAGCATCATCAATTAAGCAATGAAGAATCGTCCCTTCAGTTCTTTGAAGGAAAGGCTAAGGATTGGGTCCAAATCTTTAGTTGGCATGGGATGGCATTGTTACACTGAAGTCAGTACAGCTACTTCAATTTACAGTTAACATCTGGGCTGACTGCTGCAGAATGGGTAGAGGACATGAAAAGGTGAGGAAAAATGGACAACTTGGTAATACCTATTACAGAATTGAGATGTACAGCCTAGAAACTTTCTTCATTGTAGTGAAACTGAACTCCTCTTGGATCAACTGATGAATATGAGTTGCACATCTTTTGAAGGATCTTGGAGAGAGTCTTGGGTCCACAGAAGAATACTCCAATACTGTTGCTGTAATCACAATAACAACAACAAAAAAAAACCATAAAAGCAGCAGAATAAATGGATAAACTGCACCTTTTGACAGCCTCCAGCTTTGTTTGTATCTTTTGAAATAGCTTTTTGAGAAACACATTTGAAAAATTTTGTGTTACTGTCGTAAAGTATTACAGTATAATTATTTTAATAGTTCAGTGTTTATTTTGTCATATTGCTTTATTTATTTGGATTGGTATATTAGAGGTCACAAATTATTTTAAATCATATTTCTTTGGTTTTGAATGTCATACCTTTTTTATTCAGAAAAACAAACATACTGCTTGGGC
Organism: Anseranas semipalmata; assembly: GCA_013399115.1. NCBI lineage: Eukaryota > Metazoa > Chordata > Aves > Anseriformes > Anseranatidae > Anseranas > Anseranas semipalmata. Next base: position 959,027 of record VXAA01002119.1, read on the forward strand.
TGAAAATTTTCGGTGCTTTTTCTCCAGATGAGTTAATTTTTCTTTTCCCTAAAAAAAGTATAAAACTTTCACTTGTTTCTGAGTCTTTTTTTCTTTTTGTTGTGGAATCTCCTTCTTTGGAGATATTCAAAACTCGCCTGGATGCAATCCTGTGCAACGTGCTCTAGGTGACCCTGCTTGAGCAGGGGGGTTGGACTAGATGATCTCCAGGGGTCCCTTCCAACCTCAACCATTCTGTGATTCTGTGATTTTAATACTGATGGCTGATTTAAAAAAGTTGTAAATAGTTCTCATAAAACAACAAGAACACGACCAATGTAACAAACAGTTGTGTTTGTAAGTGAAAAAGTCTGTTACAAGGAACTGGAAACCTGGTTTCTTGCTGCAAAGTGCCTTAAAGAGTTTGCTTTTAAATACACAGCACATATTGCTTTAAAACATATATATGTGCACATAGATCTGCACACATGCTGTGCTACTGGGGGAAGCTGAATCTAGTTAAACACAATGCAAGTGACAGGTGACAGTGTGAGTTTCAAAAAGTTTGCTCCTGTAAAGGAGTTGCTGTAGATCTGATTTTGGTGCCAAAGTTGTAGTCCCCAGAAATAGGTCCCATACTGATCTAGTTCTTGATTGCAGTAGGTTCAACCTGGAGTGGTATATTCTTGCTAATCCACAAAAAGACACGGTGGCAGCACGGGAAACTCGGTGGACCTAGATGCAGCAACCCAAAATTTAGTCAGTTCATACAAGCTGTTTGTTCCATCATACAGTAGAAGCTCGTGAGTTTCTTCACCTCTTGGACCTTCTGTAACTCGGAGCAAGAAAAGGTAGGGTATTTTTTGATTCAGTGTGCACAAGGAGCATTTATTTCATGCAGTGTTTTCTTTAAGACGTTCAAAGTTGACCATCAACATGTGCGTCTAGGTGCAGAAGTAAATACAGATTTTTCTGTCACTTTAGCATTGGCTTTCTAAGGAAATATCACAAGATCCAGTGTATAAAGTTAATACCCATGTCCTTCCCTGAGCATCAGAAAAACGTACTTTTCTCAGCTGTTCTTAAAAAAGTAACAAAATGATAACGTTTCAGCTATAAAAAGCTCTGTTTTTGCTGTAGAACCCATATAAAAGGTCTTTCAAAAATCATATTTTCTACCCTTGGCCTCTTTCCATTTTTAATCTTCCCTTATTTCCTGATTGTATTTATTTTGACCTCTTTCAAGCGGTTTCTCTATTACTGTTATTTTTGCAATTTTATGGTGTTCTTGTAGCTTACTGTATGCTCTTTGATCTCCTCCTTTTCAGCTTTTTCTTGGGTCTTTTTTATCTTTAAAAAAAGTTTTCTTCTTTTTCCTTTTGGTATCTCTGTCTCCCAAGTGCAAGCCTTTATTTTGCATTAGCAGGTAAATGTTTGGAAATCATAAAGAGTCCCAAAGATTCTGGAATTTTCTACTGCTGAACACAAAATATTTCAAATTCTTGCTTCAAAGACTTTCAGGAACAAAGAAGCTTTTCTCAGACCACTAGTGAATCCACCAAGTTCAAATGAACTGTCTTTGCCAGCAGAGATGAACTAATAACAGAACAGCATAGTCTTGCAAGAGTAGCCAAATATGTTCGGGGAACAAACATATCCTTGACATCATAAGAAAAAAATCACAGTTTATCTCTTTAATAACCATCTTCAAGGGAAATTAATGCTACTTTGTCCTTTGTGCAGAACAGTAATTGGATTGTGTGTTTCAATTATATCTGGACAAAGGCCAGGATATTGAAATACTTCTAAATATTAGATTTTCTTGTCCAAAAATTAGATTTTATTGGCATTCTCTTTCCGAGATTTCTTCATTAAAAGCTTCATTAAGCATAAATCTTCTTTCCACACAGAAAAAAAAAAACTAAATTATTTTAAAAGGGTCATTTAGAAAGGTTTGCCCTCCCCTCCTCCCACTGTTTATGCTGAGAGACAAGTTACCTAACAAGGTTAGAAGTCAACCTGCCTTACCTAGGATGGTTTTCGGCTAGCTGCTTGAACTCATTGTCCCAGTTTGGCCTTCCATAGAAAGTCTTCTGTCTCAAACCAGTAATTACATCCATCTTGTCATCATAATGTAGGGCTATGTGAGCAGCCTAAAGGCAAATTTACAAGATAATCATTTTAGAATCAACAGTGTATACTTCCAAGTAATAGGAGAAAGCAATAATACTGCTTCTCAGTGAAAGACAGAAAATAAGAGAAGGAAAACTGTGTAATTACCAAATGGCAATGAGGAGAGGAGAGGTACTCAAGAAGTCTAATAAACACTTCCAAAAGTGCCCATGACTTCAAAGAAGTTCGGCTTCTTGAGACAAAATGTTTGAAATGAGTTGGGATTAAATAGCTGTTTTTACTACCTGGGCCTAAGCGCCTATGTCACTTTTGCAGGCAGGATTTCTAAACTTCTTAGCCTTCAAATATGACATCCTACACTTCCTTCACTGCAGATCCTGAAGTGACAGTCACCATTTTAAGGCCAAGTTGGAGTTTAGGAAAGGGAAAAAAGTGTATTGTAACAGAATTTGACAATAAGTATTAGAAATTGCATGCACCTTAGGGACTCTTGGTATGGCCTGACCATTGTGCTGCTGCTGCTGAAGATAGTCACAGATGTATCAGCTCTGCAGGGGTAAAACCCTGAGTCTTTTGACTTCTCCTGGCATGGAGGCAGGTGCAGAAAGTAGATCAGCTTAGGTGAAGCACTGATCTAAGTGAGCTGCACAGGTGCCAGTGCCAAGAAAGAAAATCCTGATTTTCATGGGCATTTACTGTCTCTCAGCTCTTATGCTACACCCATTTCCATGCTGAGTACTTCCTAGGTGCATATAAAAACAAAACCACTGTCTCTCTTAATTATGCTGCTGTTGTGTAGAAGTAATACACTTGTTTTCATTACAGACTATCACGGTTACTATCACTGTCAAGAAACAACTAGAGGAAAGCTAAGTTAAAAATTGGGCTTTGCATTTAGTTTAGGCCACTATCATCTCTTGTAGAAGTGGCTGCTGAAATTTAGATCTATTTCCTGGGAATATTGTACATTTCTCATGCTAATAAGTCTTATGAGTCTTCCATGCTCATTAACAAATCAATTATTGTTGTCAAGTGCATTTGTCACAAGAGGTCACAAAAAGTTCTTGTTGGTTTGGCCCAGTGTCATGGAAGGCTTGGAACAGTCTAAGAAAAAACTTGAAGTATTTGGTGGGATTGGGAGGCAGGGAATGACACGGGATTTTTGAATTGCTTACAGCAAAATTGTGCCACTGAACAGAAGGGGTATTTCTGTTCACATCAAATGGAAGTTTTCCAGGACTTTTGGTGTCAGTCCTCGGTATAGCTCACAGTGTTAATGAAGCCTAGGGATCTCAAGGGCATTACAAGGAGCAATAGGTGGAAACATAATTTCTTGTCCAAGAAGAGGCAGACCTGTGCCCTGTCTGTTTGGCCATCCAACACCAAGATGGAATCTACAAGGAGCCTGAGACATTGACCAGACCTTATGTCTTGGGAAGGTAAACACCCTCCAGCAGTGGAAGGTGCCCTAGAAGATGTAAATCGTCCATTCTGCTTGGTTTCAGGAAAAAGTAAAGCTAAGCATCGTCCAAATATTACTGGTGATGAAGCTCAAATTGTTATGAGTGATGAACTGGAATTTCCTAAAGAAGACCTATAAGGTGCGGGAGCTTTGTGGATCTCAGAAGAAGGTGGAGCAGTTACCAAGCACAGCTGGTCTTGGGCTTTGTTTGAGAAGCAGCCACTGAAAAGCATTCCTCTTCTGCCCTAGCAGTTTGGCGGTGCGGTGCTGGGGGGGCTCCAGGAGCAAAAGCAGTACCAGTGTAGGTGGAGAGGCAGCACAACTCCAGGGTCGCTTCTGTATCACCTAAGCACCAGCACAGGGTAACAAGGCAGCGCTGACAGGAGACTTGGCAAAGGGGTTTGAAGGGAAGGGGACACTTCAGAAAAGTGTGGGGCACACGAGTGAAGAGAGCCAGGCATCGCAGCAAGGATAGTTGTCTGCCTACCTGAGTGTTGGCTTGATATTTGCCCAAGAGGGAAGTGAGATGTTGACAACCGAGAGATGAGGGCAGCTTTGTGTTTTGTTAGGTTTGTGAATAACTTCTTTCAGGACTGGTTGTAGGTAATACCCTGTGATACTGCTAATGCAGAGTAGTGACTTCTATGACTGCCATATACTTTACGATGGGAAGAGATTTTTCTGAATACAATTTTATGCATATACCTCATTACTTGACAGAAACTCTAAAGAAGGCAGAAAGAAACGTTTTTTTTCGTGATAGGCAGGAAGGGAAGAGCTTTCTGAAATCTAATTTTTAATCTGTACTAGACAATCCTTACATTCAGTAGAGACAGCAGGAAATAAAACAGTAGAGCAAAGACTTTTTTGTGAGAGTTTTTCTGGCAGGTGCCTAACTCTGATCACAGTGTGATCTGAGTGAGCAGTTAAAAGAGATACAAAAATCAAAAATCAACTCATTTAGATCTAGGTAAAGACTAAAGAAGTTGAATAAAAGCCACCCAGTCTAAGGATTAAGTACCTCAAGGTGGGATGACCACATGAAATTATAAGATGATAAATTTAAACTCAATCAGAGAAAATATCTTTTCAAACAATACAAATTAGTCCATAGAGTTTGTTGCCAAAATGTTCTGAATGCAGCAGGGTTCAATATATGTATATGTACTGGACATATACATGAACAACAAAAATTATAGTTAATAATAAGAGTGAACAAAACCAATGCTTTTTATACAACCCTTCATATTTCAGTGCAAAAATGAAATAATCCATTTAAAGGAAGTTCCAAAGACATGTGGACAAGATGTCCCTTCACAAGCTTCCAAAAGGCTCTCTGCACTTGTATTTGAAACACTTGGTAGTCAGGGCTGCCCAAGACAAGATATTGGACTGGAGAGATCACTGGCTTGATTTCTCTGTTCCTGTTTTTCTAATTGTGAGATGAAAACAGACAGTCTGGTGTCTTTATATTTACAGTTCTTTGTCTCTCTGTTTCATCCATCATTCATTCATCTGTTCCTGTTCCATATGTTACCATACTGGAAAAGCAAGGTACATTAACTCAGACTCAGAAGAGTTTCATCATTACCTGACTTTCATCCCAGCCAGTAAGAAATATATGATAACTTAGAAAATCTTTTTTCCCTTTTTCAGCCATTTTTGTTTCCAAAAGGAACAGAAGATCAGCAAACCACTCAAATGCTGATGGGTCTCTACAGATCCAGTAAAAATAAACCTGTCAGATAAAAGTAAAGAGATTTTAGCAAGAAGAAAACTTTCAATAAAACTTCCTAATGATTAGCGCAAGTCATTAACCACATAGCGTGTGACTCTTCTCCACTGTAAATTTAAACATAATCACACATCATTTTGATGATGGAGAGGTTCTATCATTTAAAAAATTTCATTTCCATCTTAAAGATTGAGGGAATATCCATGTGTTAGTGAAGATAAGCAGTGTACAAGTTTCCCGTCTTCCCTTGTCAGTACACCTCTAACTTAGAATACCTAATCCTGCATTTCTTACAAATAATTTGAAATCCTTTGAAACTTTGTATTGATTTCAGTTATGATGAAAAAGAAATTTCAATTTCACTCAGCACTGAAGCAAGGAATTCTTGTTTCTCAAGCCCTTTTGCCATAGGTTAACAGTTGATGTGGTCAAAATGTATTAGTCATGTTCTTCAAGTCAAATACTCTGTATAAAAAAGTCTACAGAATGTCCCTAGTTCTTTTTTAATGTATGTTGTGTTTAAATTGGAGCATACAATTTCTAGAAAAATATTAAACTGTAATTTTAAAGTTGCCACGGGGGTCTAATGAACCACAATCCCATGATTTAGTTTTCTATTGGTTAAAGACCTCCCCTCTATGAAAAATTTACACAGTTTTCCTTATCTAAATTTCTCTATCTTCATCTTCCATAAGCTGGATATTTTTTTTAATGTTGTATGCTGGAGTGGAGTGCCTATTATTAAAGCTTTGCTCCCCAGGCAGAAATTAGAAGGCTGGGATCAAGCTGTCTTGTAATTTACTGGGATTTTGGCATAGGGTAATGCTTGCATAGGGAATCAAGTTTTTCAAACCAGATAGTCAGTCACTGTCCATATGAAGATGAGTGTGTCTATTTCAAGAGTCCTTGCTGTGGCATCTTCAGCTCGATCAGGTGAGACTCCCCAAATCCCTGTTCTGCTCAGTACTTATATCCAGGTGGCCCAGAGACCTCTGTGACCACTCCAGCACACACATGATCTATTGTGATCAATTATCTTAGCTACATACAAAGAATCTTAAACTAATTAACTATGTATAAAAGACTGTCCTGTGCAACCACTTCTGCAAGAACAGTTCCTGATGGAACTGTTTATTTACAAGTGTGCTATCTGTGTACAAATTAATCAATTTTGCAGCTGGAACCACCTGTGGAGTCACAGAACTGGTGAGATTCATCTCCCAGGATCTTAATCAACATACTAAAACATACAGCTGGCTTAGGCAGAGCAAGAGCTGCCTCGGGGAATCTTCAGAACAGTTGGAAATTCCCACCTGGAAACCTCCTCCACTAACCAGTGAAATGCTGCACTGTGAAGGTGGCCAGTAGTGCTGCCCATCACCTCATTTCAGCTCAGTCCATTGTCTCAAGCCCATCTGGCTATGTACAGGACTAGAAAAGGAGTTCCTGCACCATCCAGGGGATGAATGTCTGAAGTACACTTGGTGTCTGCCCAGGCACTACCATGATGCCCAAACAAACCACAATTATAAGAAAAATTTGATTCCCATTCTTATTACTCAAGTTCTGTAGCTCTTGCCATGCTAATGTAATCCAATATTACATTCAAACAGAGGGCACCAGACCTCAAAATGCCCTGTATCCCAGGCACAGCCAGATGCAGGGACAGCCACCTGGCAGCAATATAAGTTCTCTCAATCAAGAGTCTTCTGTATACATCTCCAAGGCCATTTTGTCCTTAAAAAAAAAAAAAAAACACACACACACACAAAAACCTGAGTTCCAAGCTTGTGAGAAGAGATGGTCTGCATATACTGAGTAGAGAATGTGTGAAGCCTAACTGGAAGTTAGTTAAAAGTTCTTCCCCTGTTATGTATAGCCACATTATTTCTTAGGTATATGCATACTGCTAATGTAAATTTTACCCTTGGGGAAATGAATGCTTCTCCAATCCAGCATGAGGCTGGGCAGCAAGACTGAATGCAAGATGCTGTTTGTGTCTTTAGAGTATCAGGGCAAAAGGAAAAGGCAAAAATATCACGCAAAAAGGAAAAGAGGTAAACAAAGATAAATAGTGTAGAGAAAATTAGGACTGACATTAGAAAATGAAATTGTGACCAGAAGTTTGAGGAGATTTACTGGAACTCTTGGGAAACAGGCCACTGAGAAGCTCAGAGGTAATGAACCATCTGAGGCACATGGAGTGGGACTGGAACCAGAGATGAGATAAGAAACCAGTGATGAGATCTTCAAAAGATCAGGACAGGGACAAGTTGGAAAGAGAACATAGGGTCATATTTGCAAGACACAAAGATATTCTCTTCCTAAAAGCCTGGGGTAGAACCCAGCGTTCCTAAATTTCATAATTCCTCTGCTCACCAGGAAGCAGGATCAGAAAAATTCAGTGTTGGAGAGAGTGCTTATTGTTCCGTGTGCTTCTTTACTAAGGATACAAAGACTGAAAGCTATCAGTCATTTCAACAGCTCACAGACAATGGGTCTCTGTGGGCAATGTAATTTTGAGTGTAATTATTTATGTAGTGCCTCCAAAGGCATACTTCACAACATGTAAGAAGCTTAGAAATACACAGTTTCAGATGAATAAGGAATGATATGGAGGTCAACTATAACCCTATAATAAAGGGATGGCTGGCACTATTTTTATTGTGACCATGATCTTTTATATTGTTGCAAAATCCCTTAATTTCCTCCTAGCCATCTCTATTTGTGCTCACCAGGCCCCTCTGTCTTTTATTATACCTCAGTACAAAAGATAATCTAGAAGGTCTGTTCCCAAGGCAATCACTCAGGGGAGCTCTGAAAATTTGGAAATTGTAGACCTTTTCCATAGGAACAATGAGACAAAGATGCATATCAGACACTTCTGAAGTGAAAAATCAGAGAAGAAACCAGGAAGCTATAAAGAGATTTCCCAAAGTTTTAATATTGTCAGATATTTAATGTTGTCAGGTTTCTGGTAAGGTGGTGGGAGAAAAATGTGGTACACCACGCTTCACTGGAGATTTGGTGAAAGAGACTAACAGTAATTTGAGATGTTTCCTAGATCTGAGTGTGCTGTAAAGGACCATCTGTGGTTTCTGTAAGAAATATAAATGAAGTATAAGCCTAGGAAGCGGAGGTAAATCATTCAGGGTTAAATAGAGTATTTTTACAGTCCAGGAATAGGACTGTCTGCAGACTGTTAGTACTAACCATCTTTGCTGTTTGCTTTTTCTCATTCTGATTCAATATTTTACTTTAAATATTGCTTTACGTGGGGTCACTGCTGATTTACACTGACATAGGTTATAAGGAAAAAGCAAGTCCACTAACTTCATAGCATTTCATTTTTGTGACTAACAACAGCATTATTTTAAATTAGCAGAAATATATAATGTATAGCCTTAACATTTATTTATTTATTTATTTATTGTGGCTGAATCCTAAAGTCCCTGCTTGTTCCACATCCTCAGCACCTTGAAAATGAGGCCACAGAGTGCTGTCAGTTTGTATCACACTATGGCTGTTGATTTGTAGTGAGAAATTTCTTCTCTCAACCTCTACTTGATCATCTTATTTCTCAAGTCTTTTCAGCAGTTCATTTTATGGAAATGTATATTTAGTATGTGTATGCAGAGAACAGGCACGTGCTCCTAAATGAATAATGAATTGTGTTCAGGGTAGCAACTGGAAGCATGTGGGCAGGACTGGGCACCAAACACATTCAGGGAAGGAGGAAGAAAAGCCAGCCGATGAGCTGAGACAATGTGGTCCTGGAAATGTGGAACTATTCTCCAGAATAGCAGGCTATGGAACTTGAAGGAGTGGTTTTAGCTGGTTACGGACCTAGCTGTCACAGTAACAGCCCGTTCAACCGAATTAGGTCAAGCTGCCTCTGGCACAATCCTCTTGAGAAAAGATATTGCTTTCTGAAGCTGCAGAAATTTCTTAAACTCATCGCTGGTGCAGTTCTGCTGAAGCTGTATCCATTGCACTGCCTCTAAGTTTCACATTAACAGTGGAGAGCATTGGCTAATGAAGAAAGACTGTCATTATAAGAAGTATTTTAGGCCATGATTATAATCTTAGAAAGAAAAGAGCTAGTGAAGAAGGCTGGCCTATGGACAAAAGATTTCATCTTCCCCTATATCAAGGAGGACTTCTAATATAATATGTTAAAATAAATGCTGTTTATGAAGGAGTCTTCCTTTCTTTACACTGAGTGCCCATAGCATAGCACAGCATATTATATGTATAATTAAAATACAATATACACATAATAAAATTCATCCTTATTAAAACTGTAGAATAAAACCAGAATCAGTGAATTTCTATAATTAAACAATTATTCTGAATCTTATACTTTTTCTTGTAAGCCTGATAATATTAACTGACTGTGCAATTATTTAGAACCCTTAAAATCTGTTTCAGATTTATGTTTCATTAGTCTCCACCCACCCTACCCCCATCAACTGCATTCATCAGCTTGATGGCTTGCCCAAGTAAACTGTCTTAAATTTTCCAAGTGCTCTTTTTGCAAATTGAGTTAGATGCAGTATTGCTATTAATCAGTTCTGTAATGCAGGGGTTTGAGTAGTCACTTATTTCTATAATACTCTACTCCCTTGCAATGCCTGCATATTTATAATTCATTTTCCCCTGTTCTGAATTTTGTACAACAGACAAGAGCAAGAGCTCTGATACTTCTTTCCTGTAAGGTAAAAAAATATACTTTGTAAATCATCTTCCGTCAAGCAGAAAGTCAGTAATAATTATCTGTTGATGACCATCTGGTTGTTTCTCCCTACTCCCTGAAGGCAGAAGGGGAGATGTGGCTCTGAGCAAAGCCACCTTTGTACCAACAAGATGTAAAAGGCCAGGACTGCCAGAGAGGGATCTTCATCCCTGGCTTGGCCTTCAGGCCAAAATGTTTTGCTGAGAAACCTGTGGACTGGAGTGGACCTCAAAGCAGAAGGTTTCCTCAGACAGGGACAGTCGGTCTCAAAGCAAATGGTAGAGGGTATTTGAACAGTAAGTAGTTGGACTGTTGTGGAACCTACTGCCACCACATGCTGTGGTTGTCAAAGATCTACATGGGTTTGAAAAGCAATTGGGCAAAGTCATGGAAGAAAAATCTATTAGGGGTTATTAAACACAGAGAGGCAGCTCTTGTATCAAGTCATTACTGAACTGCAATTTGCTCAAAGGCAAGAAAGTGTACATCAAAGAAATATCACTGAATGATTTTCCAGTATGTATATTTTTCCAATGGTATCCATAATCAGCCACTGTTGCAGAAAGGATACTCGGCTAGATGGGTCTTTGGTGAGACTCTTTCTTATGTCCTTATCTAGGGTAAAATAGAAAGGGGATATTTGCTAAAACTTTCATATGATGAATCAGTACAATTTTATCAATTTCAACAGCAATTGGTTTGAAAAATCATATCACTAATGTAAAAAAGGAAAATACTTTTTGTGCAGCCTGTAGAAACTTTCCAGCCATAACTAGTAGCAGTTCCCTTCCTCATCACAAAGAATGATGGGGAAATGAAGACTCTAAGGCTATTTAATTGTGAAGAATCAATTAGATAAATGTGTACTCATTTTGATTTGCTGTTTTTTTTTTTTTTTTTAAGTTATACAGCTGCAGACATTATGGAAGCTATGAGTATTTATATCTCAACCGTATGTGGGCAACACTAAGAAATATTAGTTCAATAAGCGTAATGATAGCTGTACTCAAATCAAAATGAAGTTGTTAAAAAAAGAAAAACCTCTTATTTATTTCCTTAATAGACATTTCTATGGTACTCATCAAGTCAGAAAGAGAGTGCTGACTACTTTGAGGAAGATTTAATTATTTGTAATTATATCACAAGTGGAAGGTTTTAACCAATGGTGGTGGGAGGGTGGGGGGTGGCAGAGCTACCCTGACAGTAATCATTCTCACTAATATAACTGCTACATTTTTTTTAAGGAATGCTGTGAACTTCCCCAGTACCTTTCATCCAGGCTTTCAAAATACTTTACAAACACTAACGAAGTTTAGCCTCACAACACCTGTGAAAAATAAGCATCTCTATTCCCACTGCACCAGTAAGGAAACCAAGATATAGAGAAAGGACATATAGAAATCATCATAATTTTGTTTTTCAGAGGAATTGAAAAAACCGAACTCTATAGCAGAAAACTGTGGCAGAATGCACCATGCATTTATCCTCGTAGGCACACTTACCCAAGATACTCCCTGAGCTATGGATGAACACCCTGAGGTATACTATACTCTTGAAGTGTAGTTAAATTCAGTTGTTTTCCCCTTAAGATAACAACAGCAATGATAATAATAACAATTTTACATATATACATATACAATATGTATATTATACATATATAACATGTATATGCATATATATAGCTTTCCTTCCAGTGGAAATGATCATTCTGGTACAATGGGAATGTTTGCAAGTACACTTTTCACATCTAGCACATATTTTCATTTTTATATCCGTCCCTCCTCAGTGCTTTTTCTGCCTCAAAGATCCCCCTGGCAATTTGAACCTGTCCTCAGCTCCTCAGTTACTAAAATCCCAGACGCTTTCTCAGTGGCAGCTTGTCATTAAGATGCCAGTTTTAACACTCTTTCATTTAAAAAATCAGCCCCTCTGTCCCACAATCAGCTTCATCTGTACTGACCCTCTCAGAGATCTGTCCACTCCAATGCAATTTCAACATCTGTCCTTAAATGTGAAATGTTGAACAGTTCCTGATTCAGCTTTTACACTGAAAAACCAGCTAAAGGAAGCCGTAAGATCTGCAAGATACTACTTGCCGTAATGGATAGGAAAGAACATGTTTAACATCGATTCTTTTCTCTGTTACCTTCTTATCCCTCACCCTGCCTCACCCAGTGTCTCTTCTTCACCCGTCCTCTCCCAGTGCTACCTCTCCCATCCTTGGCAGAAGATGTGTAACAGGTTAGCCCATCAAGAATTTGTTAGCTTAATTGATGCCATCCATGCCTTACAGTCCCCAACACATTTTTTCAACAAAATAATTAAAGTGGTTTGCAGGCAGTAATATGCATCTTGATACATAAATCTCATCGAGAGCTTAAATGACTTTTTTCATTCCTTCTGTGATTGCTAATATCCCTCTGATTCTGCAAGGTGAGAAAAGCAGCTGATGGTTGCTGAAAGCAACATTCTGGATCAGGACAGGCAACCCAAGGGCCCGCATGAAGCCTGTGGCTGAACAAGGAGCAAGCGTTGCTCTCATGGTTCTCTGAGATGACCTTGCAAATTTTATTTTGTAGGAAGGAGGACAATTTTATATTGTACTCATATATCTGTCTAGTTATGAAAGACATTCTGCATTTGTCTCCAATTACAATTGAAAATCCGATTCTTCAGCTTTTACTAAAAACACTGCAACTGGGACTACCTAATTCCTTGGGAAATGACAGGGAATTTGGGAGATCCTACCACACAACAGCTCCTGAGGCAGCTGGAAAGCAAATGACTGCATCTGAGGACAAGTTCAAGCACTTGAGTGAGTCTCCAGCTCTGAATTGCCTCTCAATATATTATTATTAATATATTATATTAATATATAATATTAATATAATATTAATATATATATTAATATTATATTAATATTGTGCCTCTCTGGCACAATAGGCTTATTTGTGGAACTTTTTAATGGAGCGGTAAACTTTCTCACCTACCTTCTGCAGCGCCAGTACTGTGTTAGGATTGCAGCACTTGTACCAAATGGATTTTAAAATAGAGGCAAATGGTGTGACTCCTATCCCTGCTGCAATGCACACACTCACTTCATAGTGAAAAACATCTGTGGTTGCAGATCCATATGGTCCATCCACAGCCAATCTACAGCAACAAAACATTTAGTCAAGGGTCAGCCACATATAACATGACAGAAAGGTTAAAATTTGTTGGACTACGTGTTTTCAAAACTGAGCTTCTGTTAAAATAAGAGAGGAACAACATGCCTAAACTGGCACACGAAAAACCCATACAAACACATTTAATTTTCATTGGGTGTCATTTAATAGCAAAGCAACTGTTTTTTCTGAAATGAGAGAACAAGAGCACCCATGTGGGTTTGGGGCCTGGCCATCTATTTAAGCATGCAATTGCAATTTTCTGGCTTTCTGAAATGTGATTAGTCATATAATTGCATGTCCAAATTTAGCTAAGGAATTTACATATTTAATTATGAATTACTGAAAAGCATCCTGTTTTAGAGCTTTATTTTCTGTATTGTACATATCAAAGTAAAGAAGAACTGATTATATTAATCATTTTGAAAAGTCCTCCACATGTATTAAAGTAATAAAAGAGAAAACAAAAAAGAGGTCATCATATGCATGGAAACTAATATTTTCTCAGCTCTTTCAGAACAACCAATATTTCAGAAATTCATTTTTGGCAATAATACTGTACTTTGTATCTGACATAGAGGTGAAATTTGTAAGGAGAAACACTTGTTTATATTGCTAGCCCCTGTAATCAATGTTACTGATGTTTAAGCATTCATTTTGATCAACGTTAGAGATGAAAAAGATTGTTAAATAATCAGATTCATTCCTCTAGGAACATGAAATGTAAATACACACTGTGCTTTGGAGTGCTCTGTCTCGTCTATCTTTAAATAACATAAGTGCTCTGGAAGATTGTTTCACAATCTAACACCAAGTCTTCAGGAAAAGTGGCCTTTTCTCCTTCTTTCAGATTTTCTGTTGTTTTGTGCTCTTTATTGCATGACTCATCTTAGCAATTCAGTTTCAGTAGTATGAACAAATATGCAGACATAAGGACAATGAAGTGGTTTAACAGGAAAGGAAAGTAGGATCACAAAGCAATGGTATACGCCAATATAGGGACACAATGGATCTGAAACTGGATTGTTGCTTTCCTAAAGTGTACCTGAAGTCCTAGCAAACATTTTCCCTTTCATCTGTACTTGTCACATGGTTTGTTTTAATTTCAGTATTCCAAATGTTCTGCAAGTGCGGTAGCAACTGAAACAGCAACTCAGGGATAACTTTTGAAAATCTGGCATCAAATATAGGCAAAATAATCTATTTTTTAATATATAGCATTATTCAGATTATTGTCCAGCCCTGCACTTTTTGAGCACTCAAAAATTCCTGTAAAACAAGAATGATTTAGGGTATATATTTAAAATGTCCTACATAGGTCAATGTGGGCTTGGTAGCAATTCTCATTATTGTTAGTAGACTGAGAAGAAATTGATCTGGAAGGAGTTTCAAGAGATTATTTAATCTGTTGGCATGCTATAAACCAGGATCAATTATATCTAAATCACTCCTTACAGGTATTTGTCTTGTCAGTCTGTTCCTAAATCATCAGATGACAGCGATCCCATCATTGGTTTGAATGCCTTGCTGTGCATCAGCTAGAGCTTGGCCTAATACAAAGACTCAGATAAAGCAGGGAAAGAAAAACTGAGCTATACAACCCATTCATTTGAACTACAGAGTCTGAAGGAAGGTAGGAAGACAGTAAACAAAGTGACAAAAAAATATGACATTTGCATATGCCAAGAGATATAGACTGTTCCTAGCTATGGATTGCAAGTGTATTTTGGATACATGTATATTTTCATTTAGTCTTCCTTTATTAATTGCAGTATACTTATTTTGTTTTTATAATCTTATCATTCAAATGTCTTCTGTCTTCCACGTGGTTTCTGCTAAATGTTATTTTTGAATATAGCCACCAGTTTGGTGTTTATCTTTAGATATAGAAACCTGTGAAAAAGACTTTTTTTTTTTTTTGCTTTATTGCTAGCTAAACTATTGCATTAATCTTTTTAATATATTGCAAAAAAACCAACAGAATGGTGGCATTAGGCAGCCTAAAAAGATTATAAAGAAGAGTCTTTATATATGACAGTGTTGTTATTTCAATGCTACATTGTGGCCAGCAACATTTGATAACATTTTTCTCTTTCTCCTTCTTTACACTGGCTGTCAATCACTTTGGACCATTTCTGCTCCAGTTCTGCTGAAACAGCATAATTCTCATTCCAGTTGCCTTTGACAAAGGCACAAGTTTCATTTCTAATTCTTATTAACTGATATAATGCAAGGATCGTGCTAGACTTTCTTCTCTGCCCCCACAGTCTAGTATGCCTCTGAAGCTTAATGGCATCTATAAGCTTTCTAGAGGAATGTTCGTTAGCATCCAAGTCCCACTAAATTATATAAATGTAGTTAAACAAGCCCCTTTTGCTATTCAATTTTACTAGAACCGCCTCATCAAAAGCAATTTTCTGGCGGAGAAGTAGTCCCTTCAGTGGCAGGCTCTACACACTCCACTGCAATAGAAATGATCCTCTGCCGGGCTGTTTTCTGTGCTGAAAATCTCCACTATGGCTGCAAGTAGCTACATGGTTTGAATCCATCATGTGTAGAGCCAGCTACTTAGCAGGTGTAAGTCAGGATGGCTCCATTAGCTTCAGTGGATCCCTGCTGACTTACGACAATGAAGGATCAACATTTTGCTTGGATTAAGATGCCACATGCAGAATTTAAATGCCAATAAACTTTATATATTAGGACAGGATTTGGGCATCAGAGACAGAGTTGAGGAAGACTGATGGAAAGAAGTAAAGTTCAGTTAGAGGTTTCTGCAGCCACAAAATATCTAGATAACCAAAAGGAATAAAATGGACTTTTGGATGGCAGGTGACTGGTGCCATCAGAACATAAGCATCCAGGCAAAAAGCTAGCAGATATCTTCTAGTGTTATTTTAATTCAGTTCACAAACACCCTTCTATCAAAATGGATATCTATAGATACAGATGGTGGAGATTTAGATGATAGCATTAGAGATATAGATATTGATATGGACTTTAAATCCTGGATTATTCATTAGGTCTTCACGATAGCCGTTGGCCTAAGTTCAAGACTGTGTTTATTTGTTGTTGTTATTATTATTATTATTAGCATAATGGCATATTTCTGGATCCAGAACTATGATTTAATACTGTGCCATAAAGAACACACACAGAATTAATTAAAATTAAAATGCTAAGATATTGTTTTAAAATGTAAAATTAAAATTTTAAAATGTATTTTTTGATATTCAAACCTTGGTAACATCCACAGCTCCTTGAAAGCTTTTTCCTCTGCTCCAAAGGCCTTGAAGAGGGCTGCAGTCCAGTCCCCAACTACTCTGATGTGAACACTGAAGAAGTCTTCCTCGGGAGCTGAGGTGAGGGTGAAGGGGTGCCACTCCAGCAATGAGACCGATGAGCACTGCAGAAAGATATACTGACCAGCTTCCATTTTAAAGCCATGCTTCTTCATGTGAAGCTCAAGAACTCCAGAAGAATGCGTCACTACCTGAACAATAACAAAAGGGACAACTTTATTTTCCTTGAAAAGAGTAGCCGTTTGTTTTCATTAAGCTACAGCTGACTTTTTAATAATTTCTACTTGAGTTCAGCCACAAGTTTATAAAAATTGGGATGCACAGTAATTTTAAATGTCTTGTAGGTAATGGCCTAAACTCTATGTTGTGGTGCTGTTGCTGTCTAATAACTTCAGAGCATATACAGTATGTAACATGCGGCAGCTCACTTTATAGTCTAAGAGACAGAGTAAGGGCTGTAACAAATCAATGTTTTGTGAACTTTCAATCTTAGTAGAGCCTATGCAAAAGTACTCCTTGACAGGCTGAAGTAATCTTCCAGTTTTACTCTCATGTAACACAATTAACTTGTATGTATGTATGGGATTATTGTTGGTTTGGCAAGAAGAATCAAGCTCGGTGGAGTTCAATTCTAATATACTTTTATTAAGAGGTAGTCTGAGTTAAGCAGACAGTTTCCTGTGTCACTCGTGGCATACTGAGATGCTCAGATCACAGCCAGCCTATGAAATCAGCAGCACGACTTATCCTGCATGCATTCACCCTCACACAAGATAAGCCTGCTTCTAATCGCCGGCTTGATATGTGTGGACACGTCTGCTCCAACAGCTGCATCCCTGATGCATTCAGCCACAATTCAAAGAGGCCCTCAGCACACAAAGGTGTTTACAGCTGGGATAAATTGTCACAGTTGTACTGGTATTAATGATGCTTCGACTATTTATGCTGACTGATAATATAACACCTAATTTCCTTGGAAGCCTCCAGATTTGAAAGTAAAAACTGTATCCTGCTGAAGTCGAGGGCCTCTGTGTCATTTACTGCAGTGGAAGATGGGTTTCAGTTCACTGAAAAGAGGTTTGTGGTACACTGGCTTAGCCTTGTAAGTCTGGTACTTCATTAATCAAGTTTGGTCCCATATGGAATATTCTTATGGACTTGCTATTGGAATAAATGCAGAATTAAAATCAATACTTGGCTGAAACCGTAGTAAGGATGAAAGAGCTGCTGAAGCTGGAATTGAAAAATAAGGTCATAATATAGAGAAGTTATCTATAAAAGATAAAAAAAGTCATTGGCATTATGTTCTTTTTACACAGATATGCACGCTATGTTACATACCTTAGTAATGACCACTTCCTGTTGAAACCTCCAGAATCTAGCAATTCTTTCACAGATATACAACACCAAAGGACTTAATACCCACTTCCAAGCCTGTAGAAAATTGCACATTAAAAAACAACATTTATTTCAACTTCTACAAAAATATTTTGCATTTCTGGTTTAAATCAGCAGTTAGCTTAAAATGAAAGTATTTGCTTTCTCTTCTGTGATTTTTCATTTGCCTTTCTCAAGAGAGTATTTCTGTTGCTACTGTAGCAATTCTGGCGTTCTCACAGAACAGACATATGGAACTCTGTCACAGACATGCTCCAAAAGCAGTGCTAATATCTATCTGCATTCTGGCCAAGAAGAGTCCTTTAAAATCCATTCCCACTAAAAGGCAAAAGGATTAATCTATTTAGCAGTTATATATAGACATTGTTGGACCTGAAGAAGTATAGATGCATACACTGATACAATATTACCCATCATAGCCCCGCTGTTTTGTTGCTCTTCAAAGTCTAAAATATTTCAGAAGGGTCAGATAGGAGCACCTCTTATTGTCAGCTGTGAGTTTTCCAAAGCTGCATGAGAAAATATTAAGTCCCAAATATTCAATTAGAAAAATAGGATGTTTCCATTTAATCCATTAGTCGGCTCTGTATCAATAAAAGTGTTTTTTTGTTTTTTTTTGTTTTTTTTTTCCATCTAGGATACTAAGATGATCATACTTTAAGTGTTTCACAGGATTGCTGTACTTGTACTTGCTGATTGTACATCCTGATCACTAGAACGATCCAAGGTACTTGGCTATTCAAGGATAGTAGCTGATGATTTTACTGAGTTGTACTATGATAGCTTAGATAATTAGATGTAATTGAATCTTCAGAAAAAAAAAAAAGTGTTTTGTTGTTGTTGTTGTTGTTTTTTGTAGGAGATACAGTTTTATTTCCAGTTCAGCAATTGCACAACTCATGTTAGAGATCTGAGAACTCCACAATCACGTGGCTTTTAAAATCTCCAAAGAGTAACTTTACTTGCTGAAACATTGACTTTGCTCCACAAGCTGGGTAACAGGGGTTATAAAGTATCTTTTATGAGAAGCAAGCCATAAAATTATGTGGCTTCCCTAGAATGTGCTCAGAGGATAGAGTGGCAATTTCCCAAGGTTAAGTTTTGAAAATTAAATAAAATAAAATAATAAAAAAAAAATGATTTAGTAATAGGAAGAAACCAGCATAAGCCAGAAGATTCTGAGTTAAAGCAGAAACCCAACACATCCGTTGTCCCTAAATACTACAGGTGTCTCTGCACAGTGGGTAATCTCACATGTCTTGAATATATTAGCATACATCAAGGCACAATAATGATGAGACCTGTTTTTCCTCCCTTCCATTTGTGCTACCTGTAAATAAAAGCACGTGACAGGAATGTTAAGGCTCCAGGCTCTCCTATGCGAGAGCTCAGCTGAGATTTCAAATGTGCCATCGCTCCCGTGCAATGGAGCATTCAATCCAAAATGTCTTGTGGCTGGTTTGGGACAACAGGATATCCACCAGGAGAGGTGGGCTGCTAAACAAAATAATTCCTGGCTGGCTAATCAGGACATCTGTATTCTTGCCCAAGTGGCATTTCCTCCTGTAATGAGAATGAACTGAGACAGCGCAGCAATGGCTCGGTAGACACCGTGAGGATTAAAGTCCGGATGCCCTGGGTGCAACAGAGGTGCTTCATTGTCCTCAGCGGGAGGAGACGGGCTGAGGTATGGAGCAGGGTGGGATGACTGAGAGAGGGGCTTAGCTGCCTTAGCCTTCCCCAGGAGCCGTGGCGCGTGCTCCAGTGCCACGCTGCGCAGTCCCAGTGGTGCACAAGGCTGTCCCCCGCTGCTTGGTCACATCTGCCTCTGTCCTGCCAGTACTGCCATGGCTTCTGAGCCTCTGAATGGATTTGTGCCTGCTTCAGTGTCCAGTGGGTACCACATCATAGCACACCACCCATCCAGCAAAGCACCGTTCTTACAGTCAATCTATATGCCATATGGTATTATCACAATTCATTTAAAGTAATGTGACTTTGCAAGCATGGCCTTGGGCATGCAGGAAAGTGTGGCAAAGTCGGTTTAACACGGAGAAGTGGAAGTTCTCTCCAGTTAGCTTCATGATAATGAATGTCAAGGCATGCTGTTGGAAGCGAGTTTGTGTCTGTATTCACAGTGCATAGCCATGTATTGATTTTTATGGTGACATGTAGCTGAAATTTTTAGAGAGGCATTCATTTTCTCATTAATATGCAGGTTGGGTAGTGGCTAACAATAGTTTAGTTTAAGAAAAATCTATGTCAGCCATTAAAAGAGCTGCAAGATACTGAATGCTAATTTTTCCCCTTTACTTTAAGATTTCCTTTCATATGTTTTCTCTTTCTGGAAGAAACAACAAAAACTTGCATATGAGCAAGCTAAATCTTGAGCTGTAAATGTTAAATGATTTTGTTTAGATGCTAGACATCTGACACACTGTACAAGTCTGCTACTTAATTACCCCCTGTGGATTTGCAATCTTGTTGCAGAGAAACCACCCTTCCGTGGGACATTTTTCCTGCCTTTTGCCTTTCTCTTTCATAATTCATTGTTTCAAACTCTCTCCATTTTACCCAACTTAAGACATCAAGGCTGGACGATAGGAAATATGTGCCCCAAGGCAAGGACACAATTTTATAGCCAACTTATTCTCCCTTGGTATTTAGACTATTCATATTAAAACACGATTCGTTAAAATAATACAAATAATCTGAATCTCCAGCTCTCCTGTCCATTGTATTTTCTGTATCTCTACCCTTATCAGATTTTCACCTGCAATTTGTGCAATAAACACATTAAGGATATTGGTGATGTTGAACAATAAAAACTAAATGTACTAAAACACACACACACATGCACACACACAAATAGAGTCCAATTCTGAAATCATACCCTTCAAAGGGGGTGTTGGCTAACTAAAGGATCTTCCAGAAATAATAATAATTATTAATAACAACAAAATATTACACATCTCTCTTCATCTGTACCTGTCTATACAGATTATATAGGAGGTGGGAATTACTATCTTCTCAGTGCACAGGGAGAGGTTGTGGAACAGAAACATACAATTACTCTCAAAACACAACACTAAGTGCCAGTCATTAGCATTGTACACTCCAGCCCCCCCACTCCCTAAGACACACAGCCTCTCAAGGAAGGACATTAAGTTAATAACAGAAGACAAACATCACTCTTACCACAGGTTTGTTGCCAGAAAACTGAGGCAAAGGACACTGAGTGACTTTCTCCCATTCCAAGTAGTGATCTTTACAGTAGGTGACGTTATGAAGCAGCAGACTCTGGGGTGTCTGACCTCGGACTATCTGACTTAAAACAAAAATATTCATCAGTAATACACATCTTTGCAATGTTTCTATGCATCTGTAGGTTTTGTACTAGTACTTGTATGCAGACATGAAGAAAACTGAAGTTCAAGGGCTGGCCATTTCGAGCCTATTCTGCTCTCTTTACATTTCCTTTATGTTTGCCCTGACTTTTTGACCAAGTACAAAAAGTGTATTATAGTATTGGTATACATCAGTGCAAATGAAGGGTAGAGAGTTCTTGCACAGAAAATCTACATTTTACTTTCTGCGGCAAAATCAGAATGATTTCCAAGTTCTTTGGAGCAGACACTTTGACCCCCTCTATATATGAGCATCTGGTATAGTTTAGAAAAACAATAAAATTTAATAGTGACAGACCTTCTCTTTCCTTTGCTGCTTTCTAAATGCATTTTTAAAAGCTGCAAATAAAGTTGGAGGACTGTAATTAGATGTGTGCTTTCTAAACATATTAAATTCTAGCTTCTTTACTTCAGAAAATGTTAATGATGTGAATTTTCCCAAACATATCAATCTTGACTGTTCAGTTTAAATGGGTTTCAGCTGGTGTTGATTACGTGTAGAGAAAGAAGATTTTTATGAGAAACCCTGTTTGTTTCATATAGTTTCTCTGAATTTTCCCTTCTGTACTTACTTTGACTCTACAACTTTAGCCTGTCCTGCTCACTTGTCTCATAAGAGACAAGAAGTGCTGCCTTCTTTTACATGGCAGTATCATCAGCTGCCACCAGTTCAGACAGAAAGACAGAAAAGGAGGTAGGCTTGAGTGAGCAGTTGCTTTTGTGCAGTCACCTGGGAAGGAGGAAAAGATGAGAAGTGGATGAAACCTTGATTTTTGACTCTCTACTTTTCATAAATCAAGTGGGGGTAAGATGTGTTGGGGCAGCAGGAGCTGCTCTATTGCAGTGCACTCCCCACCTGGTGCAAGCATCAGATTCATCTAATCCTATTAATAGAGCTGCTAGACAAGTGTCCCCTTTTCAGGGAAATCTATCGCTTAGGAGTGTCAATCAGCTGGCTAGGTAGAGGGAGCATACAAAGCTGAAGACTTCCAAAGCATTCATTATAGTTGTCTNCAGCTGTGCCTCTGAAAGTTGGGACTAATTAATTGGGCCAATTTCAAGAACCCTCAAGGCCAAACTAAGTGTGACAAGTCTCAAATCACAAGGAAGGAGGTGAGAAAAGTAACAGACCTCAAAGCATTGTACCAGCCTGTTGCCTGTCCCGTGGTGACTCCATGTACCTTGAGGGAGCAGAGACATGCACAGACTGAGGTGTGTTAAGCAGTTCCTGTGTGTCAAAGAGCGATGGTCTGCACGTACTTCAGAGGTGGGCAATACCATCTGAATGTTTTACAAAAAAGACTTAAAAAGGATATTGTGATAAGTGACCAAGTAACCAAGTGACATTGTCCTAAGATCTGAAAAGCATTACAACAGCTTGAGGTCATGTGTACACTAGGTATTCGGCAGGAAAAGATCTATAGAGCAAAGCACTTCTTTGTTGAGGGCCTTACACTGTACATGTTTGAGGGTAACCAAAGATGTAGGACTAGGTCTAGTTTGGTCCCATGAATGTATCATTTGTTGGTGCTTGGACTGCAGAGACAAGCCCGTTGGTATAGTTTCATCCGAAAACACTCCACACAGTCTGAGGTTGTGCAATAGTATGAACCAAAACATAGTAAGTGAGGAAGACCACGAGATTTGCCGCAAAACTGCACTCCCTATGTGAGTTAAAATAAGAATGTAGACGCACTGCTGGAGGTTCATAATAGCACTGTTGCAGGGAAATGAGAAAGGGAAATGAGGGGAAGTGCACAAGGGAGAGGGAGGATAATATGTTGGTGGAACTGGAAACAGAAGATGGAAATGTTTTCAGTCCTAGGCTCCTCCTTGCTCTCACACTGCACAGGGGATTTATCAGCCCCTGAGTTTCCTGGGGAGGCTCTCCCAGCCATGCTGTACCACAGTGTCAGAACCAGGAGCCCTGTACCAACAGGATGGAGCTTTCTCTGGCTCTGAGTAATAGGCAGACTATCAGTGACCTGGCAGTCATTTCTCTCCATAAAAGCCACCTGACTGGGCTAGTCCTAACCTTGAGTTGTTTAAGCCTGTAGAACTACCATGGTTCATAGTTTACTGCCTACTGTTATTATACAGTATGGTGAAGAAATCTGGGATTCCTTCCCCCATGGTGAAAGACGGACAAAAGCACTTTATATTTATGAATGTAAAGGGGATTGTGCACCGGAACATTCACCTCTGAGTAGCTGAAGAGCTAAAAGCTTGGCAAGTTTGTACAAGCTCTCTTGAAAATGCCTTACAAGAGCTAGGAGCATAAGGACTATTCCTTATTAATTTGAGCCCATAAAGGTTTGATGTTTAACACGCCCAGTTCTCAGGGATGAAAGTTCATTCAGACTGATGCATTGATAAGCTGCAGGTCATAAGAAGGGTAGAAGGCAGAAGGGTGTTTGAAAGAACTAGAACACAAAGAACTCCTCAGAAGAGTGGTGTGTTTTAATTTCAAAATGCTTTCATTTTGCAATCTGTCTCCAAGCAAATATCCCAGCAGTTCATTAATAGAAAAGCACAGAGTGAAAGATTTGAATCGTGTTTCATCTCAAACAGTGTACACATACCCCATGTAGTTCATGCAGATACTTACCCCATACCATGGATTATTAAACCAATAAAGAAAACCACAAAGAGGTGGTGGGTATACCAGAACACCTCATAGCACGACCTTCTGATGAGCTCTGTGGATGAAGTCATGATCAGAACAAAAGCCACAGTTATCACAACTCCAGTTACTCCAGCTATGGTGGTCAGTACCTCTCCTGTTGTGTTCTAGAATAAGCATACATTATTGCTATTACTATTGTTATTGTTACTACTATTTTTACTGTTAATGTTACTGTGGTTACCATTGTATATGAAGTCAAATTCTACAATATATTTTCAGCATAGGAACAAAACCAGAACAAGACACACAGACGAGCCAAACCTCCATTTCACTGCAGGAGAGCATGGAAAAGCATCCCCCTGTTCTATTTCCACTCAGGTTTATCCCAAACAGATGTGTAAATGTTTGCTGCCACTTATTTGTTTCAGGAATTGAAAGGAGGAAGTTAGGCTATCTCAGTTGTACTTTTATCTATTTATCTTATATAAAAGTGTCTCAGAAAAAAA
>VXAA01002119.1:985801-1033354 GCA_013399115.1 Anseranas semipalmata
TTCCTTCCTTCCTTCCTTCCTTCCTTCCTTCCTTCCTTCCTTGCTTCCTTCCTTCCTTCCTTCCAAGAAGTTGTGTTTCCTCCATGTATTTATAGTTTAGTTTAGTTTTTAAAATTCTTTGCAGGTTTGTTTCATTGTCTACTATTCATGACATTCCTTACCCTCCCCCCTAGCTGCCTCCTGACAAACTAATTAAAATACTATAGACATTTCTTTGAGCTTAGTAACCTGAAAATTGCAGCTCTGAGTAACTTTTCAGCTGAAATTGAGGTTAACCTCTGGCAGCACCTTCTCGCTCTGGTTAAAAGGCTTTGAAATATAGTTTTCCCGACAATAGAATCCACAGAGGAAAACTTTTTACATGAGGAAAACCAAAAAGTGACAGCTTACTGTTTCGTAGGTCCTGATTGGGTTCAAGTAGCTTTCATTTGGGCTCTTGCCAAGGCCAGAAAGTTTATTCCGTAACTCTCCTGCTTCTTTTGACTGGCTGTTATGATACTGCTCTACATTGATCAAGTGGGCAACAATATGGATCGCTGCATGAGAGAATGGCATAAAATTACAGACATGCTTGTGTGTGTCCACAGCGCCAGAAGAAGCTTCATTAAGCACACTAAAGACAATGTGAAAAGCCTGTGCATAAATCAAGAGCTTTGCATGGAATAAACTGAAAATTTTATCTTGTATATATTTAATATGTTGCAACTACTTCAAACTGGAGGAGAGAAGAATAGCTCCAGGGTCATCTCCCATGTTTAGAGTCAAGTGCCCTCAGGCTTTAGTGTCATTGAAGGTGAACCTCCTGAGAGATGAGATAAAGGTGGTTGCCTCTCTTTTTAAAGTGTTCAAAATAAACTAATTAAAATCCATGTTTTCTTTCTTTTCTTTTTTTTTTCTTTTTTTCTTTTTCTTTTTAATTAATACACTATGGTGTGTCCAGGTAATATTGGTACACAGGACACTAACTTGTCCTTTTTAGACACAGACTATCTTGCAGCTTGCACTGGGGATGTTTAANTTGTAGGGCTGAGGTGCCCACAGTCCTGCACTCTGTCCCTGGCTTCCCAATGCACTGCCTTCCATAGACAGCAGGCCTCTGGGTTTTGCATGTGGTTTTCCCTGGGCAGCCACACACTACATGTAACATGGGGCAGAACCAAACCCCAGACTGGGAAGATACCCCATGGGGAGAGACAAATAACAGCTGTGAAAGAAATGTTATGTACTCTTGCTGTTTTTTCCTTCCTTCCTTCCTTCCTTCCTTCCTTCCTTCCTTCCTTCCTTCCTTCCTTCCTTCCTTCCTTCCTTCCTTGAAGTTGTGTTTCCTCCATGTATTTATAGTTTAGTTTAGTTTTTAAAATTCTTTGCAGGTTTGTTTCATTGTCTACTATTCATGACATTCCTTACCCTCCCCCCTAGCTGCCTCCTGACAAACTAATTAAAATACTATAGACATTTCTTTGAGCTTAGTAACCTGAAAATTGCAGCTCTGAGTAACTTTTCAGCTGAAATTGAGGTTAACCTCTGGCAGCACCTTCTCGCTCTGGTTAAAAGGCTTTGAAATATAGTTTTCCCGACAATAGAATCCACAGAGGAAAACTTTTTACATGAGGAAAACCAAAAAGTGACAGCTTACTGTTTCGTAGGTCCTGATTGGGTTCAAGTAGCTTTCATTTGGGCTCTTGCCAAGGCCAGAAAGTTTATTCCGTAACTCTCCTGCTTCTTTTGACTGGCTGTTATGATACTGCTCTACATTGATCAAGTGGGCAACAATATGGATCGCTGCATGAGAGAATGGCATAAAATTACAGACATGCTTGTGTGTGTCCACAGCGCCAGAAGAAGCTTCATTAAGCACACTAAAGACAATGTGAAAAGCCTGTGCATAAATCAAGAGCTTTGCATGGAATAAACTGAAAATTTTATCTTGTATATATTTAATATGTTGCAACTACTTCAAACTGGAGGAGAGAAGAATAGCTCCAGGGTCATCTCCCATGTTTAGAGTCAAGTGCCCTCAGGCTTTAGTGTCATTGAAGGTGAACCTCCTGAGAGATGAGATAAAGGTGGTTGCCTCTCTTTTTAAAGTGTTCAAAATAAACTAATTAAAATCCATGTTTTCTTTCTTTTCTTTTTTTTTTTCTTTTTTTCTTTTTCTTTTTAATTAATACACTATGGTGTGTCCAGGTAATATTGGTACACAGGACACTAACTTGTCCTTTTTAGACACAGACTATCTTGCAGCTTGCACTGGGGATGTTTAAGAGATGTATTCAAAATTTTCCCCTATCAACAAGCCAAGTGGATATAGCATCATTTTATGCTGGTGGAGCCTGGGAAACCCACAGGTACAGGACTTTAAGGAAGAGCTCTGAATCACAGGGTTAGCTTTGATTTGCCCTGAGCATCATATATCACCTCTAATTCTGGCCTGCTCCCAAAAGGGATAGGAAATGGCCAGTTTAGAAAAATGCCAGAGTGAAGTAAGAACTCCCTCATAATCCTTTTCCTGAATGAAAATATGATAGCTTCAAAAGAGGAAAATGCACTTTTTTTAGTATTGGCTAACATAGATAAAGTCATAATCATGCTAGGTGCAGGGTTTCACTGTTTTCAGTATGACAAATTCTCAAATCCATTACAGGAAAGTTGTAATAATGCAAAATATTAAATGCTGAAGAATGAAAAAGCAACAATGAAAAACAATTATGTGTTTAGAGTAAAGCTATTAGGATACACTATTTCTAGTTTTTATAATTAACTTCCCATCATCTCTCCTTCACTGTTTATCTTTTCCTGTCCCTGACCACTAAAAAACTTTCTAAAAGGCAGTATTTGTAGTAAAACAAATATGACCTTCTCCCCTGAACAATCTTCTCTCAAAAGAAAATTTTTTCTTTTTCTTTTTTCTTGTTTTTTTTTTCTTTTTTCTTGTTTTTTTTTTCTTTTTTCTTGTTTTTTTTTTCTTTTTTCTTGTTTTTTTTTTCTTTTTTCTTTTTCTTTTTTCTTTTTTTCTTCTTTTCTCTTTTTTTTTAATTGTTACTCCTTGCACAAAAGTAATGCCTTACAGTACTAATCATTGTGTAATCATAGCTGTAAACACAGGGTTCAATGCATAGGGATTTTGGAATTGCAAAGTCTTTTAGATGCCTGTCCACTTCATGAGCTCTCTTGCCCCCTGTGCAGCTCCTGTACAACATGTAGAGAGAGCTGCAGGCATGGGAATACAAGTTAAGGCAGCATGCTGGCCATAGAAGTGCTTAAAGCAGCCAGTGCCAAAAGGCGGAAGATTGCCCTCTGCTCCCCAACATCAGCTTTGCCCATCTGTCCAGGCTAGAGAGAGGTTCTTTACGCTCTGTTCTGATGGGATCCTTCTAGAGCAGCAAACACGCCCTGGCTGACTCTCAGGTTGGACTTCATACAAAATATAATGTTAGTTTAGGGAATTCCCGCTACCATTCCTTTTGACCTGCTCTACCTCATTGCCCCATGCTTAGGTACCCACTGGGAGGTCGAAGACCTATCTTTAAATCCTTACTATATGTAACTTAAAGTAGGAACTTAAACCAAAGCACACGTCCTAGTCACCAGGCTGACTGGTAATTCTCTTATGAGCCATTTCCTGATGAAACCCTTAATAAAAATAATCAAATATTTATTGGCCCGGTCATCCCAAGTGAATATCCTGAGCACCCACAATGTAGCATCAAGTTCCTATTTTTTCTGAATCTTTGGCCCAATGAATAATGAATTTATACAAACTAGAATAGCTTCAGCAGGATGGAGACTGAATCCAAATGGGTATAAACTGCACAGAGATAAAATGAGACTGGAGATTAGAAGACAAGTTCAAGCCATCAAAGGAATGAGACTCTAAAATAAGCTTTCAATAAACTGGATAATGGGATCAAGCAATCTAAGCTGTTTTAGGCTGAAGGTTGGTCATTTTATAAAACAAAGTATATGATGTGACCGCCAGCATTAAAGGGTATTGGTCTCAGTGGCCTAGCACGTCCCATGTATGTTGTTATGGATTAGGCACTGCATGCAAAACAGCCTGGCCAGCACCAGGCTCGAGGTGCTCACTGCAGCCATGCCCTCAGGATGCTGGAAGATCACATAAGACCACAAACAGGGAGGGAGACATGCAGATGCAGACTGTCAGAACCCAAATGCCTGAGAGGCTCTGAGCTGCAGGGTTTAGGTGGCAGCTGTGTGGGGGCTGTGGCAATCTGTTCCCAAGAGTACAACTGATATATAAGCAGTATATAAACACTGTTTATGTATTTAAGTGTAACAGCACTTTTAAGTGCTGAGTGGGAAGGGGGGAGCTGTTCCTACATGGTGCTCCTTTCAGAACAGATGTTTTGGCCTGGTAAGGATGTTATCAGATCCAGCTGGAAGGGAACCAAGTCATTGCTTGATGAGGACCTGATTTCTCTGACATCTGAAAGAGCTCACTTGGAGGACGGGAGTGAGGGGTATCAGACAGCTGGCTGCGGTAGGTTATGGAGCTGCATACCGCATGTAGTCATGTACCTGACCATAGGGAAAAGGAGAGAAAAGTTTCCAAGTTTGGAAAGCCCTGACAGTGAATCTCTGAGTGGACTTGTGTTGAGTAGTTTCATCTTGGCATCTGCAAGTGATTAGTGGGGCAGTCAGTAATGGTACTTGGGCTTCTTGTCCCCTGTACCTGCAGGATGGGCTTTATAACTCTGACATGGTGTAAATAGTCACCACAGCTTTGGGACCACATGAATTTCATACAGATGTGATCCATAGCATTGTTTTACCAAGGGTTCCCTACAACAAATAAACTGCAGTTTTTGGACTACACTTGTTCACTTAAAATTGCAACATTGACTAGATTTGGAGGTTTGAATCTGTGTTCATAGTATAACATATTTTCTTTCACCTTCAAAATACCTAGATTTTTAAAAAATAGATATTGTACATTGTGAAGTCTTCATGCAAAATGAATACATTCCTGTTGTTTAGAAAGCTATGAAATCTTGCACTTTCCTCAAAGTGCAGGATTGTACATGGTTTGTACAAATTCTAGTCATGTCAGCAGTGGCAGAAAACCCAGTGCTATCTGCTGTGTGCTGAGTACCAAGAGTGAGATAAGGTGGTAGTTTCTTTCTGACCAACAGAAGTCTGTGTTTCTTAACATAGTATTTGTAGTCCTGAACAAAAAAAAATCTTGTGGGTTGAATAGCCTTCACTTCCCAAGAAGGTCTGTAGCCTAAGATTTAATGAAGAGTAATCATGTTGCAACATTTCCCTGCAAGAAGAGATCTGTTTTCTGCAACTTCACCTAGTAAGATTTTTCTGCAGGCTATTAGAAGACACTGTTTTGTCTAGCTGCATATTGTTCTGCTTTACTGTAAATGTTACTGTCAATGAAAACATCATCCTCTTCTTTGGGACTTACCCCATCTTCCCTTCTGGGTAATATTCTCTCCAGTTTTCATCTAACAGGTAGAGGATATTACAAGTGTGGAAGGCTTCCAGAATGAACAGGATAGGCCTTGTCTGCAAGGTATTCTGTGATAGATGTTAATGTACAGAATACAATGATACACTGAAAAATATTAACATTCAAACTAATATACTGAATATGTTCAATCTCCTCAGTCTCCCATGATCTTAAATTTTGCCTTGAGTGTCATTAGATTAATACTTCTGGTGTTGTTTTTCTGTGCTGCTAGGAAAAAATGATGCTAGTCTAAAAGTGAATTATAGCTGGATGGTAAGAGTAATGCAAAGATCTAATTCCATTTTCAGTGTGGTTCATTTAATGCACAATAATTGTAGCAGACTAAAAAATCTGGCACTGGATACATTGCCATTAGCTAAAATATTTTACATCCTTAAAGTGCATTTTCTGAAGGTCCTTTGCATCTGCAGTGTATAGAAATTGCCAAACAATTCCAAAACTAATATGCAAATCTCTGAAATCTGATCTTACAGCAGTTTTTTATCTTTGTGTGTGTGTGTGTTTTCCCTGCACTGCTTAGATAAGCTAATCATGAGAGCAAAGTTTCAGGTACTACATCTTAGGATTTTCAGTTCAATGTTTTCCTCATTCTGCATGACTAAATATAAAGTACGGAATAAATCATGCAATCATTTAAACAAAGTTCTTTTTTATATCACTGCATGAAGACTGAAGGATTTCAACTGGTGTTTTTAACATCTGGAACCTCTGAAGCACTTAACATGCATTAATTTGTATTTGACCCTGAGATATCCTATGCAGTCCACCTCTGAGATCAAATAAAAGGTTTTATTGGAAGGAGTGGGGGAGGAAAAGGGTTGCTATTAGAGCATGGTGTTTACTGTACATATTCTTGAATACAAAGAGATGTAATTGAATTATCTTGAAAGTCTGGTCAATTTAGTTAGTCTTATTCAGCCAATTGTGCCTTCAGTGAAGCATGCACAACTCCCATTGAACCAAACAGAAATTGCATGTGTTTATCTGAGGACAACATTTCTCTCTCACTTTTTCTGCATGCCTGTACAGGGTAGTAATCAAATTGGAGCTTGCTGCTAGCAGTTAAATATTTTGGTTAACCAACCCATCATGACCAAATCAAAGGGTCAGATCCTGTCCTTTATGACTATGGTGAAGAGAACAGCTCTGCGGGAACCTAAGCCAAGCACAGGAAATTCTGCCCCTGACCAAACCTGTAGTCTTTTGCAACTCAATGCTTTGTGCCATTTCTGGTTACAGAGAACCCTTGATTCAGCTTTATGCTATCTTTGTGGATGAAAAAAAGTACAGATTACATTAAAATGGCAAGAGTGACCACACACAAACTTGCATTAGATTTTTTTTTTTTTAAATGGTTGTAAACATCAAACAAGAGCTTGACATGGACTGGTTTTTATCTCAGCTGGAAGCTTATAATCTTTAATTTAATGTATTTTCCTTCCTAGTACTTAAGTCTGGAGCTAAACAATCTGACTGAAAAAAAAAAAGAAAAGAAAAGAAAAGAAAAGAAAACTTTAATGGAAATTTGATTTTCTGGAGTTTCTGGAAGTACAATACTGAGATATCAGCTAAACCTCTTTTGAAGATAAGTATCTACTAACCTGAAAACTTTGTAGTTTACACAAATATGTTACTCAGATCACCAGAGCCGTTCACATAGGAACCACTACCAAAATTTTGTTGTAAATGGAAAGGTTTTCTTCTTCTTTTTTTTTTTTTGATTGTAGATTGTTCAGTTCTTGTCAGAATCCAAACACATCTGGCATCACCGTATTTTTGTCTGCATTTTGCATGTTTTTAAAGAAAAATGCACTACTGGAATTTCTAAAGAGCACGAACCACCATTTCAAACAGACTAACTACAAAGAAGCCCTCTGTCCTCCCCCTACTTTCCCTTAATTGCTTAAGCTTTATTCATTTCATAATTCAGCCACTGTTGCTGCAAAGTATCTGTATAACCTTTCTGCAAGTATCAAAACAATACAAGAAGTGGGTTGTTCTCCAAAACATGCACTGTATGCCAAAGTAAAAAAGCCGTCCCCCCCCCCACTGCTGTCTTCATAAAATGTATGAATGTACTTTCTTATGACAGTAAAGACAACACAGTGAGAGAAAGGAGTTGCACAAAATGTTATTTACTATCTCTTGTAGATATCTTTAGGTTCAGCATATTGGCTCTCAACTGCAAAGTCCCTTTTCGAATTAGAAACTGTAGAATGATTTGCACTCTTCAGGCTGAGAGTGCATGAAACAATGATTTTATTCTAGCAGAATTACAGCTCCATAAGGAAGATTTATTAGTGGGTGAACAACTCCCAGACATCTCTTATCATAGACAGGCATGCAGAATGCAGGAAGCCAAACTAAGCAGAATTCCCTTTACTGAATTTTCAATGATGCCCTTGATTATAGATAGCATTGTTTACTCTCTCTTCCCTCCAACTTCCCCCTTCCACTAGTCTCTAATTATATCCCTTTATGACCTGACCAATTAAAGCCTGCTCTTGAATTTGTATTAGAGTTGATGAAAAATTAAAGATACAGATGTACTTTTTCCAAGGCCATGCACACCTCAGCTGAACTGGCTGACTGCTAGAAGCTAGACAATACTAACGTCACACTGACTATTTTTAGCATGCTATTAAATAAATATGCTGGAATAACACCACCTGGCAAGCTGAGATGAATGCACGTTACTTTAATAATAAAGGAGTCTACAATTTTATATTGTGAGGATAAGCTTACTGATCTGATCCACAAATTGGTTTAACTTCTTGCTGCCACATTTAGGCTATTTATCATACAGGGGAGAACATTCACTTAACTAAGAATTACTAAATTGCAATAGTCTAATAGGAGGTGACCATGCTTCTGTGTAACAAAAGGCAATATAGGTAGTACTTGGCTAAATAATGTGTCAGTTGAGAGAAAAATGACATCTATTTATACATCATTTTAGCATTGTTAGATTTTGTAAAAAGGGACTCAATATACTTGTGGATACCTCTTTTCTCTGAAAAAAGAGGACACTGGTTTTCTTTCACAATATGTGCTGCAGATTTTTTTTTTTTTTATGCATTTGAAATTTAATTTCAGACAACTGAGCTTCTGACCATTCTTCTGACCCAAGGCTGACTATACAACGATGTAGTGTTTTCCCAAACATGATATTTGTTTTCTACTTATCCATTAGGAAAGCATAAGTTCATAGTTGTCATGTTTTTTTTCATCAAATTTCCCTATATTTTGTTTTTTTCCTCAATTATCTCATCAACTATTTGTCCATTTTATATTCTGGAAATCAAAGCAAAACAAAACAAACAAACAACAACAACAAAAAACTAACCAACCCTCATTTTCTCCCTAGAGAGTGACTAAATTAAATAAAGGTGCTTTCTGCCATTTCATATCAGCTCTCTGTGTCTTTTTTCTTGGAAATATTGAGGTTATACTGTTTTTGATAGACTTGCACTTCCCAGACTGTCCATCGTGATGCACTAGCAAACATTTTTATATGAATGTAAAAACCAAAAACATAAAAGCTTTGACTGTGCAGTTTTGCTTTCTTTTTGGAGCATGACAAATTATACACCAAGTAGAAGCTGGTTAATTTACATTCCTAGGTTGATTTGTTAATTAAAGAAGCAATGTTGCATTCTGTAGGAATCTGCTATATGCTGAAACTGAACTCTGATAAATGAATGGATCTGACAGATAAGTAAATCATCATAATATACTGTAGGATGCACATTCTCATCCCCACAAATTTTAGCTCTTGGTTCCTGATAGCAATCCTGACTCCAGATTCTTGTCACACTACATGGGGACACTGACTGCCCATACATACAAAGGAAAGCAGCTCCCACATACAGACTGAAAAGAATATTGGGACCCAGACCCACCCTGACACCCTGG
The DNA here is from genome assembly GCA_013399115.1 of Anseranas semipalmata. Taxonomy (NCBI): domain Eukaryota; kingdom Metazoa; phylum Chordata; class Aves; order Anseriformes; family Anseranatidae; genus Anseranas; species Anseranas semipalmata. The sequence continues at coordinate 995,217 of VXAA01002119.1, forward strand.
CAGTAGAACTTTTACCCTCAAATGTATTATGCTTGTAAATAACCCTGATTAACTCATGTTTCTCTTTCACCTTTTCTAAGAGAACAATGCCATCTGCCCCAGATACCTCTCCATCTGTGTGTGCATATGCCCTTCCTCATATTATCTTTTGTTCTTCCGTCTCAGCACATCTTCCCCACACTATCTCCTGTTCCCCATATGCACTCTAAATTTCTCTAAACTTCAGTCCTGTCCAGGCCCTTTAACTACTTGGGGAACAGGAGGGTGCCATGTCTTTTTCCCAGCCAGTCGAATGAACACCTATGCATCAATAGTCACAAGGACCAGCAGAACAGAAAACTTTGGATCTCAAGATGCAGTTTTTCCCTCAAAGCAGCAATAAGTTCCCTTTACCCATAACCTATTTAAAAATATATATATATTTAGGTATTTAATGTTTTTGAGACAGCTGCTTGTCTCAAAGTCAGATGAAGTGTACTACCTGATTGAAAACTTATTGAAGAAGAGGATGTAGCAGTAGACAGATGAGCAATGTGACTTGTAAGCACCATTTCCTTAGGAATTCAGACTATAATGCTATTTCGTCTCTCCGAACATCTGCTCACAGAGGTACAGTGAAAGTTACAACAAATGTAAAGAACACACAAACTGGTCACATTAACTAAGGGCAACTAGTAGTTACTATCCAAGTTGAAAGTTTATTAACAGTCAAGCTTTTCTCACCAAAAAAAGGGTTACAAATCATTAATCAGATGGGACTCCACCACCTATTTAAAGTTGCAGTCACCAAATGATTGCACCAAAATAACACGTCAGAGCAGATGGGGACTACAGAATCACTGAAATATGAAACAGTTCAAAGGCAAAGAATAACGACAGCAACAAGGTAAAATAAAGAAAGCTTACTTGCATTCACAGATATTCCATAGGCAACCATCTTGTGAAATATGATGTTTTTGTCAAGCTGTCTCCTTAGTGCTCCTCCACAGCACTTGGTGAAAAAGCAAAAGTTGTTTTATATCATTCCTGTTACTACTTGCAACTCACATTCTGAAGAGGAGAACAGAGGAGTTCAGTACATTTAAAAATGCAATGTTGAAGGAATTTGGCGGAAGTTCTGATTCAAACTTAACTTTGGGGCTCAAGAAACTTTTTTTGGCTTAGCAACACTCCAGGTTTTCTTAAAACCATTCAGCCTATGAGGGACTCAAAATCAGGTCGGGCAAAACTCTGCTGCTTTTCTCCATGACATGTGAGTGGTTTACCTAGGCTGGCAACTCATTTGCTGGCATACGAACACTAGAGCTGGCTGCGTGCATAACCAGGCTGGGCCACCGCTGCTTGCAGGCTCAGAACTTGCAATGAAAACATTCTTGCTGCTTTCAGGAAATGCAGACCCCGGGATGGCAAGACTGTCTAGACCTCAGGTGTCTGCATGCTTGTGTGTTACTGAGCCATCTTGCCATTACTGGACGTGCTGGATGGTGGCATGCTTGGTGGGCAGCTGGGTGGCTCTGCTCAGAGCCCTCCTGGGGCTGGGGTGGGCTGCAGTGAGACGAAGCTAACATGCTCTGCTGGAGCCTGGACAGCACTGGCGGGCCTAACTCAGCCTCTGAAACGTGTGCTGTCTGTGTGGATTGCTCACTTGGCCTGGCACAGTGCCATGCCAAAGATTCTGGCATGTATCCACATTGCTTCCCAACTAACAAATCATCCAAAAATCTGGAGCACTGTAGGGTGCATGCACCTCCTCAGAAGGTCACTGGATCCAGCCCTGTGCTGACCATGCTGGAGCCAGTCAAGTTGCTCCCTATCAAGGGCAGAATATTGTTCAAAAAGTCAAAATATTGATCATCTGCGAGAAGAGTTCCAGTTCTCCAAGTTCTAACCCTGCATTTAAGTGGGCATGTGAATATTTTATATTAATTCACAAGCTCATGCAGAAGTTCAGGAAGATATTTTTTTCTTAAATTCTCAGCTCCTGGACTCAAACTGTTATAAAGCAGTGTTGATTCCCAGCCCCTGAAGACTGTTTGAAATGTAACAGTACTCTGAAGAAATTAAAAAAAAAAAAGAGAGAGAGAGAGAGAGAGAACAAAAAAGCAGAACTGAAAATAAGAACGAGCTTACAATAAAAGAAATTAATGTTAAGATTTCTAAATTCTGGTTGTTCTTTGAGTCATGAAGTGATCAGTGATTTTTTACCTGAATATGTGGTATTGGAATTGCTTTGAATGTAATAATTCACTGCAAGCTGAAGCTATAGCTAGTAGAGATAAAGCCATAAGTACTTCCTATGCGTGATGCTGAGGTTAATGTAAATGCCTCTGAGCAGATGACAACTCAATTACAAAAATGCATGTTTACAAGAAGGGAAGACCTGAATGGTGGCCACTCAGTCAAAAGGGTTTAAACATGTTCCTTATTATCCTTGTGACACATTTATCTGTACATTTCCTCTTACTGATTTTCACTTTGCAGCTACACAGGATACTCATGATGGATACATATTGTCTCCATTTGGCCAAGTTGCATTCTTATGTCCCCTTTTTGTAGCTCCTCACTTTTCACTTCATGACACCATGCTATGCAGTGGCTGCCAAAATCAGTGTTGCATTGAGTGCTGTGTTAAACAAGCCATTTTTTTCTCCTCAGTCATGAATACTGACAATTTAAATGGTAATAGCTAGGCAATAGTGTATAAACTTGTCTATCAAAAATTAAAATTCCTTGGAAATTGTTTGAGATGGACAATATTGCTGAACTACAGAAGTAAAAAGGGGAGGATAATGTGGCTATTTGAGAAATGGTACTTACAATGCTTGCTCCTCTTAAGAATGAAATAAGATTTCTACTGACTGGTAACAGGATTAGCATGCAGTTAAAATTAAGGCACGTTGCAGATGCTCTCGCCCAAGCCAGGGTTGACTGTGCATATAAGAGTATAAAGAAATTAGATTACAAGTTTGGTACAGTAAGAAAAAAAGAAAGGAAACTCTACAGTAACATAATACTTTTATATGGGAAAATTACTATTGAATCATCAGAGAAGAATATTATCATGAAAGCTGTGAATAAAATCAGACTATGCATACATTCTTCTTGTGGAGCCCTTTAACAATCAAATTTGTACTTACTCCCAGCATAATCCGTGTATAAATGTAAGCATCTTCGTCTTCATACCAGTGGAAGGTATCAATAAACAAATATAAATTCAGTCCCAGCCACACCAACTACAAAGCAGACGGGCTGCAGATTAGTGACATTTAGAGTATTTTTAATGCATATAAAACTGGTTATGGTTATAGTTTGAAAAGTATCTGAGAGATACTTCAAAATCAGTGTGCAATGCAGCTCTTGATCACAGATGATAGAAATCACAAATGCCTGCTGGAATGAGGCTATCTCAGCAAATGCAGGATTATAGCCCTATCCCCACATCCCCAACAGAGGATATAGATGACATTTACTGTGTGATGGTAAACTTGATCTTAAACACAGAGCTTAGCCTGGTCTCTAAAAAGGCTATAAAATCTAAAATTAAAGAATTCCAGAAATGGAAGGAGTTAGTTAGGAGCTAAGGAAATTCCTTTCTCTGCCCCCCATACTCAGTTCACCAAAGCCTCTGAAAATGATACAGAATATAATTTGAATCACAATTCCAAACCCCAGTTTCTTTTATCTGAGAACTAAAGTATACGGACTTAGAAATAATTAAGAATAAAAGAGAAAGACTTTAAATTGTTTTTAAGACTAGTTATAAAAAGGCTGCTGAATATTTTATAGCAAGTTTTACATTTAGCTTGGGAGTATTACTGTAAGCAAACCATAAAATGTCTTTTAAACAAGCTTAAAATATTTATACATATCCAATTAGATTTTTTTTTTTAATACTAAAAATACTCACTAATAACAGGACTGAGAGTTTTTCATTCAAAATCCAGCATGCCATCCTGAATGCCTCTTCCTATGCTAGCAGCAGCTGACTCTTGCCTTCCAGTGTAACCTGAGTTCTCCATCCATTCCTCAGGTTTTTCTACTAAATCCTTTTGTCTTTAGATCTTAATAAGCACCTAGTGGGAGCAGGAGCTCTTTAGGAATTTTCTAATTAAGGACTCCCTGACAAGAACAGATCACCCAAGTGACATGTCTTGTGACCTGTGTAAATAAAATGCTGGTCATTGTCCAGTACTTCTCCTCAAAGTTATTTCTCAGCAAATGAGAGATGCTGTCATTAAACTGTCCACTTGTACTAGCATTTATTTGTTGTTGTTTTTTTTTTTCTTTCACTTTTCAGTTTGAGCAGAATATAACAGTTCTTCATGACTTATCTTTTAATTTAGTAGTAAATGGGAACATCCCTTATGTGCGCATAACTCTGCTCAGAACAGTTGGAAAAAAAAAAAAAAACCAACAACTTGGAAGTGGCAAAGTCACTCAGTCAGGAGTCAGGAATTGTCAGAACAAAGGGTGCCCCTGTAACATTCATCTGGATTTCTTGTGACTATGGTAATGTTAAAACGCATGATAGCTTTTCATTCTGTTGCCTGCAATGAAAAACAAGTAGTTACTTTCTCTTTCTCCTGTTCAGACTTTGGTGTAAGGACACGAATCCTACTTCCTTCCCTCCCTTCTAGGAGGGCAGAGGTAACAAGTAATTTCCTCCCAGGCTTCCCTGTCAAGCCTCACAAACATCACACCTGCCTTCATCCATTATCTATGAGGTGAGGGGAGGATGCTTATTTCAGAGGTCTGTGCACAGAGGGTTTAGGAAAGCTGTGTCCCTTGATCACATGTACGGCTGGAGCAGTCTGGCAGGTGTCTCTCCATGTGCTCCTGACCCTGCTCCCACTTTTCATCTGCTGATGTGGCTTTGGCAGCACTTAAGGTACTCAAGAAATACGAGCCTTTTCCAAATGCAATGCACAAACACTGTCCAGGGCTAGAGTTTAGCAATTTTTTCCAGGATTTGTTTTTATTTACAAAACCAGATGTTCCTGTTCCTCCAACTTTGTCCTGAGGATGTTCAGCCTATTTCCTTCTCCTCAGAGGTTTGTTCCAGCAAGGATGTAATGAGCCACCTGCAAAAATGAGTCAGCAGGACTCAGTATCTCTCAGAAAGATCAAAACCTTTTGACAGGTCAGTTTATCAGAGAACGAGGTTAGTCTAGTCAAGGCTCCTTAGTAGGTGGTTATTTGAATGGCCAGCACCGCAATTATATTCAATGAGAAGAACACGTTTTCTGATTTTCCTTTGCTACGAGAGAAGAATCATGTATTTCCTTTTTTGCACTTCTCCAGAGGGAAATCTCTTCCCGTTGGCCCTGCATACGTCGTGGAACAGTCAGCAGCTGATCCTACTGGGGGAAGGAAGCTGAGGTCACTCCCCCACACTGCTTTCAAACGTGGTCAACAGCCTCTGCAGGAAGGTCCTGACCAGGTCTTAGCTCCTTTTCTGTCCTGTTCTGATGAGTGCTCTGCATTTGCCCCTGGACCCCTTCTCTGTTGTGCAAACTCTGCCCGTGATGAACTCCTTTACTTGCCCAGTAAAACCATTTCCTTGAGGCCTTCCTGACTTGGCCCCAAAGACCTTTTGGTGACAAAATAGCATAAATGTCTTTTTTAAAGGTTCAGTTGCTATTAATCTCAGCTACTTTTTAAGCCAGTACTAACAACTAACATGAGTTACCAGAACCATGGAAACACGTCTATGAATATTCTGAATACAAGCATTTACAATAAATTTGTTTTGAGATTTATTTTTCTTAGATGGCACAATTATGAATTATTTATTAACAAACTTTATGACAAGCCATGTGCAGATTTTGACCACTGTCCATTATGTGACTTGGTAGAGGCTATTCCCCAAACCACCCTCCTTATAGTAGCTTTGATAATGCAGGAGCTAACAAGCTAGCAAGTATTGCTGTATTTTTCAGAGGTCAAAAGAAAAGGAAATAAGGGAGAATGGAAGAAGAATGTGTAGATAGTGAGGAGAAATACTGGTAAGGTCAGATGCCAATTTTAACTACTTTAAAAAAAGCGAAGGAAAAAAAAACCACTATCTGGATTAGCTACACTTCAAAGGGAAATGCTGCACTGAGATGTTCTGCTTTGAAGTTCAGCCGATCCAGACAGCAATTTTCTAAAATGAGTCAAAACTGGCATCTGAAATAGATTTTTTTTCTGAGTACAGCAGATTCATATGCTGGTTTAGGCTCCAAAATTTGTCTGGATCAGCAGCTGTACTTCAAAGCAGCACATCTCAGTACAGCATTAGACTTTGAAGTGCATGTGGTCCAGATGCCAGTGCTCTTAAAGGAGACGATGAATCAACTGCACTTTATTTTTTGTCTGTTGAAACAGCTATGTTTTTTCTCATATATAACGATAATGTGTGTGGTCTTCAGTACGGTATCTATCAATAAAAACATAACGCTAAAACAAAAGCTCTTTATTGCTTCATTGTCTACAAAGGAACTGGTCGTCATCATTTTATTATACTGATTTGCAGTGATCTCAGCCAATTGCTCGCACAAACTATTCAGACAAGACTCAAGGAAGGATATTTTATTGATTAAAGAACTAACTGCATTTCATTTCATTATTGTTTTATCATTATCGTAAGATACAACTGTCCTAAAAAGGATATAGAATAAGGATGAAAACAAGTTTGTTCTGGCAGACTGAGGAAAAAAGCAGTGATGGGCATGCTGAGTTCCCATGCAAGAGATAAGCAACTCTGTCATTAGCTTGAAAGGTCAGTTTTTGCATGGGAAGAGGTTTATGAGGTGCTGAATTCTTCCATATAAGTATCTCAGTATTAATGTCAATGTTTATATCAATTACTGCTACAGGTCTCTATTGCAGTTAGTTCTGTTTGACAGCAATCTCTGTCTGAGGTTGTTAGTAATTTTTTAAAAAGTGCTTTCAACAGTGCTTGCCCTTTACAAGACAAATTAATTATTATCATGAGACTGTATACATATACCTATATGCATTTCATTTTGCTTGGCTATCCTAATTTTACTATTAGATATGCATGCCTTGTTTCTCAAAGGCAAAATCATTTCAGTTGACTCTGAACTCTGCCCTAGACCTTTCATGGTTTTTCTGTGTGCTTGGCTTTATGTCTGTTAGTAAGACCGATGAATTCAATAAACTTCACTATGTTACATAAAGAAGTAGATACAGGTAAACAAGTGACCCAGAGGATCAGGGTGCTTTAATTTTGCAGACCATCTGACAGTCATTTGCATGCTGGCTTTACCAGTGTACACTTTGCATTAGACTATACCAAATGGGGGAGTTGGGTTCTCTAATCATTACATTATTTTTATAAAATATTTCCTTATAATGTCTAGTAAATGAAAGGGATATTTGTCTCCATTGAATGGATGAAGGAGCTGAACAATATAATTGATAAACCATTCAACTTTTGTGGAGAGAGAGAAGCTACTGAAACTAAATACAGTGCAATTTTTTCCTTTTTTATTTTTTTTTTCTTTTAAAGACAATTCTGAAGGAACAGAGGCCAAGGTTCAGCTTTGGTTATTCTTCAAAGCTCTAATTCTAGCTTTGCAAAATGAACTTATTGAATATCTATAAATGGTGACTGAGTGACTAGTAGCAGAAAAACAGCTACATCATTTTTAGAGATTTTCTTATAGTTTTTTTAAGTGCCTCATTAATGTTAATGGATTTTTTTAATGAACTGTACTCACATTACAGATGAGGAAACTGTTTTGCAGTTTGAGAACATTCAAAGAATCCCTAAAGCTCTAAAAGACTAAAATAATATTAGCCTCATCAATGTTGAAGATTCAAAAATCATCAGATTGTTCTAAAATTTATGAAATTAAAAAAAAAAATATGTGGACTTTTGGGGGACAGTGCTGATTATGAAGACTTCAAGGGCATGTGGCCCCTCATTTGCAGCTTTTTTTCAGTAACAATGTGTTTATTCTTTAACAAAAAGGCATGAGTTCTATTAAAAATCTTGGCCCCACAAGTAGGCTTGAACAACCACAAAAAAATAAAAAAATAAAAAAAAAATTGCATTTATCAAAACACTTGTGATACAACTGCCAGAATTAGCAATGATATAGCAGGTTTCGACTTGTGGTCTCCTCTGTACTCTGCTTATGATCAATTGCCTGGAGCAGGGCCCCAAGTCTTTCTTAATTTCTGGAACTTGTTTTTGTGGACAACAACTGAAAGATATTCACATCCATATACAAGGACTACATCTACAAGTCTAGTCATTGGTTACAATGCACAAAATGGAGAGAAAGAATTCTGTCTCTGTGCAGAAAAGAAGAACAAAGTTCCAGAAGTCATTTAAAAAGAGGAAGCATCTTTTTGTGGTAGGTCCAGCTCCTCTTGAACTTCACAAGCCAGTGGAATAAAACAGACATGCAGGTTTGGTTGCTGTCCCCATGTTAGCAGGCCAGATACTGGTGTCAAGGGTACCTCAAATGAAGGGCAATGCCAAGACAAGGAACTGCAGCTTACACCATCCACACCTCGGGGAGTCAAGAAAAGAAGCTGAAACAACAGCAAAACAAAAGGGATCTGGGATCAAAATCAAACATCACGTTGGGGGCTAAAACGGAGGTTGTCACTGGCCAGTGTGGGAACCACTAGTGCTGCTGCCTGAAGCAGGGCTCAAATCTGTGTCTTTCCACAAGCTGGCAGAAAGAGTTTATCAATGAAAAAATGTTTAACAGCTTTAGCTTGGGAGATAATCAGTTCCCAGCCAAGCAATATTAATATTTGAATCCAAATCTTTTATCTCTCAAGGGACTCCTTTATTACCATGCTCACACTGTAATCAAAATATATTCAGGAGCAATTTCAGATGTTCAAAAGCTATTTGTTTCAATAAGTGCCAAAATCTCCCAGCTCTTGACTGTGCATCTCCAGAAATAGAGCATCCTACCTTCTTAATTATATGTGTAAAATGCTGGTTTTCCCACAAGACCTGTTTTCCAGCTTAATAAAACAAAACAACCCCTCAAAGCAGCTGAAATCTTGTAAAAAAAAAAAAAAAAAAGTATGCCCATGGGTTACCCAGATGGATTTTCCTTTTAGCTGTTTTGTAGGTAGCAAGATGTAGAACACAGGTTAAACATGAGGTGAGAAATGGGAAGAACAAGGAGCAGGAGGAAAAAATGTGATGACAGTAGTATCCATGTTTTCTCTTGTGTCACCAGACCTGAAAAATCCCATAATAGAGAATATATTTTTCATCTGGCCCTGTTCCCAGTAGAGCACAACTAGGTTGTGCATCAGCTGGCCTTTCTCCAGCATTTCGTCTCCTGTAGCAGGTGCAGCTACTAAGTCCATCTATCTGCAGCCTGTGACATTTTTTTGCAGGACTGTGCTCACGGGATTCCCCTTATGGGAGCAGGCTCTGCCAGGCTGGGGATAACCCAGGGTGAGGGAAAAGGGAGGGCATAGCCCTGGCAGGTGGGGTGACAGAGGGGGATGTTGGTTGTCCCCCCCATACATGCACACCTTGCCCTGTTGGGTGACCAGCTGTGCAGCGCATCCTACACCAGGTGACGACGACTGGAGGGAGAGCGGGGCAGTGCTCTTAGATGAATGAGGTGCCAGCAGAGGGTGACATGGGGGTGTTGCTTAGAAGGAGGGCAGAGACACTTGTGCTCACCACAGCTCAGGGTGGCTGCAAGCAGATGGGAAGCCGGAGACAGGGAAGAGTGGGGCCAGGGCTGCTGTTGGCTGTAGGGTGGCAAGGGTTAAGTGGGGCAGCCAGAGCTGCAGGGGCTGTGAACTGGGCTGAGGAAGGACACAAAAGCTGCCAGCTGGTGTTTCACCTCACCCAGAGCCAGGGCATCACAAACACAGTGGAGAAGGTACTGAGAGAGACTCAACAAGGGCATAAAAAGGCTGTTAGAGCCCCACATCAGCATACAACCAATTCTCCCACACTACTCACATAATCCTCTTCATGCTCTCCAGTGCTGACCAGATTGCTCAGCTTGCAGCACACAGTCAATTCTTGTGCATGTATTTTCCTCTCACACACCCTAATCACACCACAGCAGCAACACTATCCCTCCCTTACATATTTTCTTGTATATCCAAGCTGTCATTGTAGCTAACATGGCAAAATATGCATATCTTCCTGCTTCTAGGGGGCAAAAGCCTTTGCCTGTCAAAGCTGAGCCTCATACTTAGTTCAAGCACCCTAGTTAATTGGTCAAACATCATGCTATAACAGGTCTTCTCCAATGCAGCAGGGTTCTAGGCTTTATTTTTATACAGGAAGTAATTCAGATTTTTCTCAGAGAATCGAAAAGTAGTAGAGTAAAATATTCTGAGTACAAGGGCTAAAAAGTGAAATATGCATTTTCAGGAGTTGTAGCAACATTTATTTATCTTTACAAATGCAATGTAATTACTACTTACACAACTACATGGGACCTGATGGGATGGCACCCACGAGTGCTGAGAGAGCTGACTGGTTTCACTGCAAGGCCACTCTCAATCATCTTTGAAAGCTCATGATTACAGGGGGAGGTTCCTGGGGACTGGAAGAGAGCAAACATCACTCCTCTTCAAGAATGGTAAGAAGAAGGATCTGGGGAAATGCAATCTGGTCAGCCCCTGCTCATTTATTGGGAAGGTAATGGAGCAAATTTTCCTGGAAACCATTTTCAGATACATAAAGGACCAGAAGATGATTAGGAGCAGTCAGCATGGCTTTATGAAGGGGAAATTGTGGTTAACCGTCCTGATAGCCTTCTGTGATGAAATAACAGGTTTGGTGTCTAGCAGGTGGAAAAAAATAAACTGTCAAGAATCTGATAAGTTCTACAAGCGGATATGCCAAGTCCTGCATCTGGGTTGGAATAAATCCATGCATCAGAACTGTCTGGGGGCTAACTGGCTGGAAAGCAGCTCTGCAGAAAAGATCCTGGGAGTATTGGTAGACCACAAACTGACCATGAACCAGCAATGCACCCTCATGTCAAAGACGGACAACAGCCTCCTAGGCTGCTTGAGGAGGAGTGTTGCCAACAGGTCGAGGGAGATGATCCTTCCCCTCTGCTCAGCTCTGCTGAGGCCACACATGGATTGATGAGTCCAGTGCTGGGCTTCCCAGTGCAAGAAAGATATGGACTTATTGGAATGAGTCCAGCAAAGAGCCACAAAGATATTCAAGAGTCTGGAGCAACTTTCATGAGAGGACAGGCTGAGAGAGCTGCGACTGTTCAGCCTGTAGCAGAAAAGGTTCTGGGGGATCTTATCAAAGTGTATAAAATACATGCAGGGAGGATGCAAATATGACAGATCCAAGCTCTTCTCAGTGGTGCCCAGACAGAACAAGAGCCAATGGGGACAAAATGAAACACAGAAGGTTCCCTCTGAACATCAGGAGACACATCTTTCCTGTGCAGGTGACTGAGCACCGGCACAGGTTGCCCAGAGAGTTTCCATCCTTGGAGATACCCAAAGCCCATCTGGGCATAGCCCTGAGCAGCCTCCTGTAGGTGACCCAGCTCTGAACTGTGGGTTGGACTGGATGATCTCCAGAGGGGCCTTCCCACCTCAGCCGTTTTGTGGTACCGTGATCTCCACTTAGTTTACTAGAGAAAAGTGACTGGAGCATTCTGAAGTTTCTTAGCCTAGGCTATGAGCATACTTAATTTAACTAAATTAATTTGTCTTTTGTTAAAATTTTCATGAAGGAGTTATTAGATTTGTCTGAATTTATTTCTGGCTCTTATTCAGAACTTTGTGATCCCATTAGCTGCCAGTTTTTATGAGGATGAAATGTTTTCAAGTGCTAGATAGAATATTTTCAATGGAATATTTTATGGCAATTTTTGATTGAGGCAGTCTTAGATTTTTTCACTGGATACATTAAAAGCAAAGATAAGGGGAAACAGATATTTAAGTGACTTCATATACCCTTAAAATGAGTAGCAATGACATGAATAAAGACTTCCATTAAGTTAATGTAAGGCCTTGTATATAGGTATGTTTTAAAGACTGTTTGCCACAAATCACGTTTTTCCAAAAAACATATCACCATGCAAATTTCTCATTTGCATAACATTAAAATTACCAGAGTTGATAAACTGTATGTTATCTGAATGGTTTTCAGGCAGTGAATGACTTGTCCTCATTTGGACTTTATATTCCTTCCCAAATTCATTCTGAGACTACTATTAAATCCTATTCCATATTAAGTTAAAAATAAAATACAGTTTGCTCAATGCAGGAGCATTAAAGGGTCATTCCTTTGTGTCAGTCATCATATGCACTTGCAGGAAGAGTAGCAATACTTACAACCTTTCCAGATGGCTATTCACTACTGCACACAAGAACAGAGGTCAAGAGCTAAGAGTTCACAGTATTTTCTAGCATGTTCAAAGTGGAAATTGTATTTTAAAGTAATTTCGGGCCATCATTTTTAACACTGCAGTATAGCAATATATAAAAGCATAAGCTGTAAGTATTCTGGACTCATTTCTCTGCCACTAAAATGTTATTTGCTTCCATTACCTTAAATTCAAATAAGCCGGTGGCACTGTCTATAAAGTATCTCTATGTTGTGAGAGCAAGCCATGAAGAGTCATAGGCAGCAGGGGAGAATAATGAATGAATACACCAAGAAAAGGAGAAGAAACAATGAATAAAGACAAAGTGGGAAGATGACACTGACATTTAAACAATATTTTTGTAGTCTAAGCGATAGTATGCTTGTGAGCAAAGGTTTCCAACTGATGCCTGATTCTAGCCATTTCTCCTTTCAACATTTTCTCCTCACATCTTTACCTCCTCCCCCAAACTCTCTCTCTCTCTTATTTTTTTTTCCTAAAAGCTCTGCAATTTTTAGCAACTAAAACTAGTTAGTTTTATGTCAGACCTCTGCAACATCTCACGGCAATAGTGTGCATAGGTAAAATGTCTTTTACTTACAGTCTGTGACACATTTGATTTAAAGTGCTATGGACAAAGCAATGAAGTATTAGGGCATCAGGTCCATTCCAAAGGGCCAGGTCGTTGCAAGTTTTTAATGCATCTCTTGATTTGATCCTCAAAGTTGAAATGTTTTAGTGATTCCTTTCAAATAAGACCCCAAGCTCATTCTTTCTCACCTGCAATGGATGAGTTTCTGGTCAATAGTGGTCTGAGTCTGAACATGGAGAAGAAAGCAACAGACCAGCTAATGCCCCTTTCTCACTTCTCCTCTCCTTTAGGAGAAGTGCTTCAAGAAGCACCACGACCAGCACAATTAGCTCCCCTCTCCTCCAGCCTGGCAGTGACCAGAAATGTCCCTTCTGACCCATCACCACCCGTCACCCCATCCCCGCAACCACATCCCAGCTGTGTCTGCTCGCCACGGGCATCACCCCATCACCAGGGCTCTGGGAAGTGAGCACCTACATCATTCCACTCCAAGCTTAGATGAACATTGTGCATGTTCTCTGGCTTTGAGCTGCCTGCAGTTTCTATGGAGCTGTAAATTCACCTTATTTTCAGTAGGAAAATAAAGGTAACTGCAAGGATGTGGTGATTAAAGTCTTTAATGTGTGCCTGTTTATATTGTAGTTACAACTTAATCTAATGAATTCAATTTTATTAAAGGTTTTCCCAATATAGCATTTTAAAACAGAAGAGATTAAAGTGGGTTTATATTCAAATATTGCTCATTTCAGATCTCGTAAAAATTCAAAGAACTGACTATGCTTTGAGAATAGAGAAATTAAAAGACACTTAAAGGACTATCAGTTAAATGCTATTAATTTAAGAGTTGAATAACAATTATTAAAAAAAAAAAAAACCCTTGAGGGAAGTCTATTTATAAATCATGCCAATTTTTAAATTGTTTTAACACAAATTCAGTTAAAATGTTCTACTTACTTCATATCTCAATTGATATGGGGAAATAATGTAGTTTTCATTCAAAAAATATACTCAAGTTTTTGGTAGCTCTTGCCACACTTAAAGTACAGTACAAACATTTCCTTTCAGTCTTTACATCAAAGTCTGTATCAAAAAGATCAGATTATAAAAAGAAATAACAGAAAGGGACATGCCTTGCAATAGAAGACACAGCGATTGCTAGTAGGCCTTGATTAAAATTAAGAATTTTTAAGCACCTGTCTCATAAGCAGTTCACAAGAATTTTACTATTTGCCTATCATTTTGGAAAAAAAAAAAAGCTGAAACATTCTTCATATATCAGAACCTTAAAACTGTAATGTAAAATAAGCAATGTTAATTGTTATTATAGTGGAGAAGAATGATGACGTGTGAGCACTAAACCCAAATGTTTTTACTGTTATTTGATAGACTACTTGAGAGAATGGCAGTGAGAAACAGAAACATAAGAGATTTATTGAGTAATTCATTATTTGTCTTCTAACATCTTTTTCCCCTGCATATTAGTAATACCAGCTCAATGAGAAACTGCTGTCACACCTTGTTGTGAGATCTGCTCCAGCATGCCTGACATTATGGCTGATGCTGGCTTTGATGCTTGGGGCCGGGCCCCGGATTCCGTTCAGCAGGGAGCAGCTCTCTCCCCTGCCCAACCTGCTGGAGGATGCACCAGCCACGCTTGCAGGCTGGTTCACCCTGCAGCCTTGGCCATTTCAAACAGAATGGACTCTGAATGCTGATCTATGTATTTAACAATAAAGTTGTATGTACAGAATGGAGGTTTTTCTCCTGAAAAGCAGTAACTTCAGAAAGGTTCATGGTTTTGAGCACAAAACTGACTCATTCTAAATTCCTATTACAGTGAGTTGGCGGAGTGAGACAGTGTCTGTATAGCTGTCGGAGTCCTGGCTAGAAGTAGGAATATGACATGCTTTATAGCATTGGTAAAATTAATTTAAGAAAATGCATCCAGAGACGGTAGTCAAAAATGATGTAGAAAAGTTGGGAATGGTAAAGAAGAAGGCCACAAAGATCAGGGCTGAATATAATGCTGTCCTTTGAAAAACCTTTGTGCACAGTCAGTCTCAAACATTTTTTACCTCTTGCCCAAGAATAGTGCTCAAGAGTCTCAGATTTCAGTTGACAAATAAATAAACAACATCCTAGACCTTGTTATTGTGGTGACAGCCTTGAAAATATAAATCAACTATAAACTGATCTAGTGATATTTTCCAGACCTTAAAGGCATCACTGGATGATTGCTGAGGAATGTGAAGTGTCCTACACATATTAATGAACTGTTAACTCAAACCTAAAAATGACAGCCTATGGTACATTGGAAGCTGAAATAGCCCAGACAGTATGAAATAAATGCAATATCAGACACACTATATAAATCACGCTGTGCCCAAGAGTATGCACTGTTGTATTTCATCAAATGAAATAATCCTTAAAGGTAAATATTTACTGCCATAAAATTTCCACTGCAGTTTCACAAAGTGTGAGGAGCTTGCCTCAGATCATGCTTCCAAGACAGATAAATCTGGGCTGCGGTAAGTGAGCAAATCTTCCATCAAAGCTGGCCTAACTTTAGCAACATCATAAAGACTGACAAGCTGCAGACTGAGCCTGTCAAAGGATGGGTATATTTATTAAAATGTGTAATTTATCCCTGAATTTAGGTGTTTCACTACACTGGTGTAGTCTGAATGAGGGGGGGCAGAAGTGCCTATAAGAGAAAAACAATGACGAGGGTGGCTAATTAAAGTTCTAAGGGAACAGATTTTGACTTACACTATCCCATAATTTGTTTTTCCTTTAATGACTTCCCTCTGTCTCCTATACATGTAAATTACACTGTCTGAACATACACTGAATGCCACTTTGTGTAATTCTTTTTTACTTCCATTCTCTTTCATCCATTTTCTGATCCTCAAAGCCATTAGAAAATGTGTTGATATTTCAATTTTTTATTATAGAATACAATTTGGTCCAATTTGTATTGGTCAAAGAAAATGACATTAAATCTGCCAATATCTTTTTACATTGGTATTTTATACTCAAAGCACATTAAAACATCCTTTTTTATTTTTTGAACTTTGAATTTTTATTTTTGTCTTTGAAAAGAAAAATTATTAGGAATTAGATTAAAATAGTCAAACCCAGCTGCTTATATAAATAAAGCAGTTTAACTGTCCTAAGTGGTGTTTGAGTTGTTTATCATTAAAACTGTTTCCTCACTGCAACTTTGAAAAGAAAACAATTCACAATCTGATTTTTTCATTGCATAGAAAAGTTTGATAAATGTGAGATCTCACCTACAATAAGTTGCCTGATAAATATTTCATAGTCATGACTACTATGTGTTTGTTTACAAGTTTATGAAAACACCACATTTTACCTTTTTATGTGAAGACTGAACGCAAGAAGTCAAGATAAGAGGTTATCTGTGCCCAGCGTTGATCACTTTCCTATTGATACTGAACAGGTCTTGGGATTTCTGTCTAAAATTTTCTCTTTTGAAAGACTCCATCATTTTCTGAGTATTTATTAGATTCAATGTGAATATTTTTAGCTAAATGCATACTGAAATTACTATAAAATGAAAGGATTCTATTATTGCTAGAGACAGACTGAGGGTGAGCTATTTTGTACCTTAGAAACCCTTTGCCCAAAGGACAGTGAAGGCTGCGAGTCTGACCTCACCCTGACCTGATCAGTGATCAGCTTGGTGCAATGATTTAAGGAAACTGTTTATACAGTTTAGAAGTTAAGGCTGATATTAAGAATTTTTCAACATATTATCTTGAACATAAAGCCAGATTTTTGACCTGGGTCATTAAGATTTGAAAGATACTGCTCACCCTGTTTTAGTGGATGACAGCCTAAGGGCTATTTGTCTGCATAGCTCCTCTAAGAGCCAAAATATCACAGTACTAGGAGGAACTCAAGTTATATGAACTTTAGCTTCCTAATTCACCTGCACCTACCTGCTGGAGGAGAATAGGGGATGGAGTCAGACCACAGGGGCAGTGGGATGTGCAGTGGCACAGTTTCATTTTTTAAAGTATTTTTTATTTATGATGTTTGCTCTTTGAAAGGAGAGGATTGCCTTAGATTCAAGATTGCCTTGTATTTGGGCAAAAGAGTGTGTATCTGATAGTCTTAAAGTTGCTGAGCAAATGAATACCTGTATCTGTGTGTCTACTATCCGCTGGGAGTGCTTCATTATGTCTTAGGCAAAGCTGCTTATATCTTCTTGTCTTCCTTCCTTTCCAAGCTTTATTGACTTGGGAAAAAAAGATACTTTTGCATCTAATCCACAGAAAGGTGCCTCAAAGGGACTGGACTGAAAAACAGAACTAAATGCAGTAGTGTGAAAAATAGTCTTAAGGTAGCAGGAGAAGGAGGGTGTGGGAAACGGTTGGAGAATAAGTCATACAGGAAGAGTTTGACCTTTCTTTTATGTGTGTTTGTTAAGCTGCAAGTCTCTGCAAAAGCAAAGCAGACAAACGATGATTTTCTTGCATATATCCTTAACCATAAATGGTTAAACTGTGAAGGCTAATACAGTCTGAGAAGCACTGCTTTCTGGAATTTTGTGTTTGAATGACTTGGCGGCTTTATCTTTCTGAGTAAAAAGTAATGATGCAAGCAAATGTAATGCATTAGGGCGATCTATGGTGCATCTATATCTACCCCTAACTCCATTTCCCTATTCACTGCACGTTTATGGTGTGCCTTCTAGGGAGCTGAAGTAGCTCCTGACAACTCGCAGGTTTGACAGAAATAATGGAAAGGGACAAATGTGTGTTACAGTGAAAGAGTGATAAAAAACAATGAGGTGATAAGAACAAGACAAGAAGGCAAAGTGTCTTTGGAGAGGAAGCTCGATGGAAGAACCTAACCAGCACAACAGCATCCCCTGAATGAGCAGGGGCATGAGACAGTATTTGGGCTCTCTTGAAGGTTTTGAGGCTTAAAATATCTGGGTGATGCAGTAGCTGCCCTCCCTGACAGTAATCTGGTATCTAGCTGACAAGGAGTGCCCAGCCAGATGCTCTGACAGAGGTGTTTTCAGTGTCATTGCTGGAAGGGTGCACATATTTAAGTAATGTGAACTGTTTCCAAAGATGACAACACATGCACCCTTAAATCTTTATTTCTATGTCTTCCATAAATATATTCTGAAAAAATCAGCATACTTTTTTTTTTTTTTTTTTTTTCTGATTAGGAATGACATTTGCAACTCACTTTTTAAAAGTACCGTCTTCTCATGGGAAATTCTGAAAACACTTTATATAGAAATAATTCTGCTTCCAGAGCATATATGTTTTTTATCACTTTTTCCTATTGATTACTAGAGACATTTGCATAAAAATACGCACATAGGAATTTATCTGCTGCTGCTGCATTTTCCTGACTTGAAATCAAAATCCCTGTGGAACAAATGTACTCCTAAGCAATAGAAATTTTCATATGAGTATCTTTTTTAAAATAAAAACAAGCAGAGAAAAAAAAAAACACTGAAAATATTACTTACTACTTTTGGAAAATACTTTTTACTAATGGCTTCCACGAGCTCTTAATACAATAAGCATGCTTTTAAAGCTCTCTCATAATTTAGTTGCAACCAGTACAGTTTAATGCAGAAAAATTGGTAGCCTGTCCCACATTAGTATTGTTGTGGTCTGTACTGGAAATCTTGCTCTACTTGCAAAAATGATCTTGAAATTAAATTTTTGTCCTACATCTAAAGCTGGTCAGAAGAATCATTTCATAAAACTGCCCATGCTGGATGCATAAATGGAACTACGTTTTATGAATACTTTCCCATGATATATCTTTAGTATTCTCACATAATCCGTAAAGGAAAGTCATTAAATTTATGTGAAATCATTTTCTTGTCTGAGTAGCCCCAGTTCTTTTTAGTTATTTTACTTTTGTTTCTTTAATAATGGCTATCATAATAGGAAATTCTTAACTATCCAAAGTATTGTCAAATCCTTTTTCTTTGTACCCTGTTACCAGGTTTGCTTGTTCGCTTGCTTGTTTCTCTTACCCTAAACAGCAAGATTCTTACTCATGGTCCCAGACACAAAAGGAGGAAAAAAAATCCAGAAAACATTCCGTCCTGAAGGCATCTAAGGCTTTAAAAAGGGGCTTAGACAATATATGAATTCTTGCTTTGCTTAGCCTGCCTGATTTTGCACACTGACACATGCAGAGATGAGTTTAAAAAGCTATTCCTCCTCCTTCACCCAAGCTTCTGTGTGATTTCTCCACCAGCCTGCCCTCAGGGCTGCTGTGGGGCTATCTCCCAGGCACAATTAGAGGACAAAGTGCAAATGCCACTGTCTGACAGTGTGCGAGATGGGGGAATTAGCACTGGTTTGGCACAAGATCTCCAGTGAACTTCCATTGATTAGAAATGAAAGCTGAATCACAGTAACAGTAAATATCACTGACACTAAGACTGCTAAATTCTGGTCTTAGCAGAAATTTCAGACATCTCTGCGAAATGCTAAAGGCCAGAGCACACCACAAAACAAAAAATATATCCTAAGAAGGGTCTTACAAGAAAAGCAAGAGGAGTGATAATGAGAAGTAAGCACTGCCTGAGTTTATTTCTAGGCTGCAGAAACATGAAGAGCAATTGGAAATCATCTAGCTGCTAATGTCAGGTGACATCTTCAAATGCTTATCAGAGTGATACAGATAGGAAGTGTCAGTATTTTTCTCTGTTTTAAATTCTTACTTTTTAAAAGACTTCTATGTTATTTACATAATGATACAACCCACCCAGCAATACTGTAGCTAATAAAACCAGTCTATGTCAGACTCTTGAACTGCTAAAAATGCCTGTTGCACCTCTCACTTTTCCCCTAAATTTCTCCATCTCTGAGGAAGATGAAAGCCCACAGATACTTCTCAGCGTGTGCCTCAGCTGATAACAGTAGCTAGGGCTGAAACCGTTGCCTTGCAAAGAAGCACCTGTACACTGGTAGGTGGAAAAATGTCTAGGTTGTCTTCTAATTAGTATTGCTGATGCAACTGCTTTAAAGCTGTTTTAAGGCTGTTAAATGAACTTTTCTATTTCATAGGAAAAGATTATAGAACTCGTAACACTTGAGAACAATACTGGAACTTGCATTTTCAGTGAATTCCAAAAGAAAAGTTGATTCTTTTAGTCCCGCTTACTATCAAACTATCCCGAGGTTTTTATGATTATTAATTATACCTGAAGCAAAGTGTACTTACATTTGTCAATTAGATATAGAGATAAGAAAATAAGAAAAATTAAGATTTTCTTATCTCTAAAACCTCTTTAAAGGACAATATTTAATCTCTCAGAAAGGACAACATTTAATTTTCTTCCATTCAAGTGACTAATAATGGTCATCTCTGTATCTCATTCTTTAGTTTAAGGCCATTTGTTACTATCTATAGCTAGTATATGAGCTTGTACATTATTTTTATTGGAACAGAACTTCCACATGGTGTGTTTGGTAAATTAGTAAATTCATTATTAATTTCACCCATTTTTCCAAGTTTCTACAAAGTAAAAGTACAATACATTGTTCTCAATATGGGGCCAATATCTGGTATTCCTGAGGTGGATTTTGTGCTCTGCTGGAGCTAAAAACTTAAGACCTACAATACTGGAATTCTGCAAAGCATCTTATGGAATTTCTTCCTAATACACACAGATGTCCACTACATCTGCACAAGTAAGATGTCCACAAGAGGTCTCTTCCCTAAAAGTTTTGTTCACAGATCAGAAGTCAGTCCTACACTAGGCACAGGACTCATTTTGCCTGAATTTTATCATCTAAAGTGAATCACTGTAAGTGTCTAATCTAAATTCAGAAGTTTAGATATTTGAAGATGTTTTTCCCTCTTCATGAAACAAATATGTATTCTTTGATGTCTAATGTAAGATGGGAAAGAACATACCTATAATTTCTGTCCCTAAACAGGTAACCTGGAGAATTTTTTGACCATTGATATCATCTGCTTTTGTAGTCATAGAAAGATCTCTAATTCTTTGTGCATTGCAATAAAGAGCACATAGTAAATATCCATTCTCTAATGAATTAACAATATGCAAGGTTCAAAGTCAAACCAGAAATACACGCTACTGACTTTGCTGATTTCTGGTACCATCTGAGTGCCAATATAGGGTGGCATAAGTCCACTTATACTGCAGCAAAATTAGGTAAGCAACTTTAAGTTTTGTTTGTTAATCAACATAGCTTAGATCAGACAGAATCAAAATAACCCACACTTCTAATCTGGTAGGCAAAAGAGGGTGTAGTTTCTATATCACTGGTTTGGGGGAGGAGGGGGGTAACAATAAAAACTGTCAGATCAAACTTGAATAGTTTATACAGTTTAACACCCTACTTTCCAGTCACAATACCTTATCTAGTTTTGGTACTAAAATATTCAAAATTGTTTTCATTAAGATAGCTTTAAACTCGGGGACTTTTTATATTACTTTTGCATTCACAACTTAACTACATTATGAAGTCCTTAGGGAAAGATTTGTAGTTAAGGATGGACCAAACACTGGAATTAAATTATTAGGTTTAAACAACAAGTCTAGTTGATGAGATATCACATATTTGAAAGGGAAGGGTACTTTATGCTTGAGTTAGGAAGTTATTTCTATCAGTATAAAGGATAATAAACTTGCCTCACAACCTTTCAAATTTTTAATTGTGGAGGTGGGCCTTCAAGATGAACTCTGTATTGATGTGTAATACTATATCACTGTCATCATGATTTATATATCATCAATTTATGAGTTCTGTTAATTATTCTGTATAAACATTGAATTCAGAAGCATGCCCCTACAATACAGTGATTAAAATTCTGGTAACTTTATTGTTGGCTTAAGCAGAGCATAGTTATCATCTGGTGACTTTCAACTTGCTATGAAGGCATCTCTGCCTTAGGAGAAAATAGGATTATATGAAGGTGGTGAAAAATTATGTATGTAACAGCAACTATTTCACTGTCCATTACAATAAATAAACAAATAAATAAATAAATAAAAGGCAAAATATAAGACACAACATTTTATGCCTCTTAATTGCTGAATTGTAAATACTTTCAAGGACATTGGTAGTCTTAGTATAATTAAAAGGTACTTGACAGCATTTTTTGAAATCTGATAGTTAAGTAATTATATTTTGTTTCACAGAATAAATCTGATGGATAAGGCTATGCTTATCTTCTTTATGTTTCACACTATGTGCCACATGTTATGCTTTGGCTGTGGCATTTCTGGTATTCCAAAAGGTAATATATCTTTAGATTTAATTATTTTGTCCTGCGATAAAAAGAAAATATTAGTTAAGAAGCCCAAAACAATAAAGCATACACATGTAGCTATAATAATTCCTTTTAACACTTCCTTTAATGTAATATGGATACTTCAGTTGAACCACTACTGAGCTTATTCCTGAGTATTTTTGTATTTCGTATGCTTTTTTTTTTTTTTAACATTAATCTTATGTTAAAGTTAATCTGTAAAAACATCTAACTACATATAAATCAGTTAGGATCATGTTCAAATATTTAGTCTGAAATTAGTTCTACATGTGTTATTTGTCTAAATGTGTATGCTGCTATCTTGTTGTCAGCTTACTTGAACTGAGCAATGGGAAATTGAATTTATACAGGCAGATATTTTTTCCCCTAGCGTGTATAAATGTGATCACTGTGAATGTCTAATAACAGAAGTACTTCAGGAGTTCCCGGGCAGACACTGTTGTGTCTAGGGAAATAGCTAGGTTGTGTGCTGCTTGAGAAAGGCTCCAGGAGCAGATTGTCTTAGAGGGTGCTAAAATGAGGTTTGGAGAGGTTTCTCATCTTGTGGAGGGAAATAGATAAATAAATGCAAATAAATGTTTTACGTAGGAGCCTCTGAGATCTTCTCCCTCATGAAAGTGAATCCATCAGAAAGGAAAACCATATACTGACAGAAGAATATACAAAACACTGACACCTTTTGCTTTTCATCAGCCTCACCCCCTTTAGCTGTCCACCCAGGTGACATCAGTGCTTTTGAGAAATTATTAAGACCAGACTCTGCAGGTTGTCCTCAAGATGGTGTAAGTAAAGGAATACAAACTTACAGCACTTTGCAGATAGCCTCACAGACTGGTAAAACTTCTCAGGTTTTACTAAGAACCATTACAGGTGACTTGAAATGTGCAGATCAGGAGAATAAAGATTGACCCAGCATCTCTTTGCCAAACTTGGTCCTCCTCAGAATTGCGGCTTGTAGCCTGTGAAGGAGAAGGCTGCCTGTTACAGCTTGCCAAAGGAGGAAAAATCACTCTTGTTGAAGGATGCACACGAACTTGAAACATTGATATTTGCCATGATAAGCTGCCCCAAAGAATAAGTCTATCTGAAGTGGAATTAAGTGGTTAATTTCACTGATAATGTGTCTGCTATAAACTTTAAGTCTATTTGTTTAAAGGGCAACTGGTTACAGAAGCACATCTCTGGCATGTACCACTTGCTTCAAATTAAGGGTAAGATCAATGCCAAATATAATGAGAAATTATTTTGAATTTCTGTATCACTGAAACCTAGAAAAAAGAGACAACTGTGGTATATGCAGTTTAACTTCAGTGGCAAAGAGCACTTTTGTGAATAAGCTTGAGACTTCTTGCTGCCTGAAAAAAAATATCTATCTTTAGGACTGTATGTTTATACATAGAAATAAACATTTTACCTCTTAAGTGTCTTCAGAACAAAAGATCAAGAACATAAGGTCTATGCAGAGGATTTCAGAAGAGAGAAGGTATTTCATCTGCTTCTCCCATTTCAGAAGCAGGTCCTCTCAAATATCGGGTTATGACTGAGAATCTTGCAGAGATTTACAGAGAGCTCTATTCTGGCTTCTTACTTTTTTCAAGTACTTCCGGGCAGGAATTACAACAGATTAGTTGAGTCACAGTCTCTACCTCCTCACTCTCTAACTTCATCCACTTTACAGAACATACATATGAACCTCCCCCGTATCGGAATAGATTTGTTATTTCTACTAATATCTCAGAAAGAGTTGCAACTGCCTCCTCCTTCTCATCCATCCTCCTCTTTACTCAGAAAAAAAAAAAAAGAAAGAAAGAAAGAAAGAAAATGTGGGTTGATTGGAAAAATATATCTCACACTGATGACCTACATCTATTATACTATTTAAATCACCCATCTTGGCTTCCACATGGTGATTTCTGCTTCAGGAACAGCCAGTCAACATCCCATAGATTTGTTGATTATCAACTGTATTCACAGCCTCTTGTTAATAACAACTCATTTGGTTAAACTGGAGTTACAATGTACCTCTAACACTTTTGCTGATTTGTGAAAATGCCATAAATTGCTTTAGAGTCTGAACAGTGTGGTTTTCTTTGCTAGGATTTAAAGTCAATAAGAACAAACCATATATAAAACCTTATCAACTAATCCAATCTGTAAAATGATTATAAATTCCATTGGCAAAAGTTTCACATTCACAGAACAGATTTCAGACCATATGTCTGTTAGTGATGCAACTGAGAATTCATCCCTAGTTCTCAGACAAGGTATGTTTAAAATTACTGTGTCATATGGCTTCACATGTTAGGCATTTCCATAACAACATTGTCATGCTATGATTTCAGATCCTTTTAGTCGTAAGTCAAATCCATCTACTGACCATGCACAGCAGGACATTTAGGTGCAAGAGCTGCAAGCTGGAATTCTACATTTATCTAAATTTTCTGCATGGAAACATGTGCAAAAAAAAAAAAAAAAAAAAAAAAAAAAAAAAGGGAAAAAAAAAGAGAGAGAGAGAAAAACCATTTCTACCAAAAATCTTGGTGCTTCTAAATAAGGATTGCACAGAAAAGAGGCCAGAGGGATGTTTTCATCCCCAGAAAAAACTGAAACCAGAGAAGAGCCATAGTAGATTTAACTCTTTTTGTTGTTCCAATGAGGAAAATAATTCAAGCACTTAAATAATGTAGTAATGAGCTATATAAGCAAAGAAAGGTCAAATATTTTGGATTACTAAACCAATCTACTGTGAGATTAGTAAGGATAAAAAAAGTCCTTTTATTGGCAGAGAAACTACTAGGGTCACTACTTGGGTCTTTAAGAAGAGAACCTTTCTTGAGAAATCTTTGTAATAATAAGATGCATGTTTTTACAGTGGGGAGCAGTTCAGATTTCACTGAAAGCTAGTGCTAAATGTCTTGCATGTTGCTTCTGCATCTTTCCCATAGTTTCCATTTTCTTTGTGTTTCATGGAAGATGAAATATGATAGCAAACTCTTCTGCTCCAAAATAGTGTCATCAGTTTAGATTTTCAGAGCTCTTACATTTGCCCAGTCATTACTTCCTAACTCTACTGAAAAACAAAAAAATCATCTTTGAGATTTGGTAAATAATCTTATGCTTGGAACAAAGTTTTGTGCACTTGTCTGTAGAGACACTGCATGGTTAGGATTTGCTCTATGCAAATGTTGGCCAATTTGCATGTGAGTTTTTAAGATGTTAATTTTCCTGGCAGCTGGAAGAAATCTGATTCTGCTGGCTAGCACTCTGATATTGCTCCTTCTAAAGCTGGTAGTGATGTTGACTGTCAGTTTTATTAAATGCAGATCACATCCTAGAAGTTAAATTGTTAGCCATCATCATTCGGCACTTAATTTTATATATTCTTGTGTGCAGTACACTGTAAAATGTTTAATGTGAAAACAAATTCCTGTGTTGGTCCAATGACAAAGTAGAGGATTAAACTGATGTATATTTGTGATTCTTGACATTTTTTCTGTAATCTTATTTGTCTAACATTTGATTCACATTTTTTATAAACATATGTATTTGGAATATGATAAAAAATAGTTATCATCAGCTCACTAACAAAGGAAAGGATTACTTTTATATTTTTCCTGTTAATTATTAGCAATCCATCGTCATTTTACTAGCATGCATTTTAACTTAAATAGTACAGCTATTACTGGGTAAGTGTGCTCAAAATAACCACATTTGAAAACTAGTAATTTCTTTGCACTTAATAACTGCTTTGCTTGATCACTGAAAAGAAGC
This sequence comes from Anseranas semipalmata, assembly GCA_013399115.1. Lineage (NCBI taxonomy): Eukaryota > Metazoa > Chordata > Aves > Anseriformes > Anseranatidae > Anseranas > Anseranas semipalmata. The sequence goes on from VXAA01002119.1 coordinate 1,021,248, forward strand.
TAAAAGTAAAATGTTCTAAGCTCTATTTATAGTTACAGCTTCATAACTTTTTTATTTATTCACTAAATATTTTTCCTAGTTGTTTCTGAAATATAACATTTTGTCTGAGTGTTCAGCTTGGGACACTGTTCTGGTGCTAATCAGTCGCAAAAGCTATCTGGTACCTCAGAGTGAAGTAGTTCTATGCATGTAGCTGCACTACATGGAAAAATATAAAAGCAATTTTTACATCTGGTAGTGAGAAGATTATGACTAGTGTTTTAGTCTAAAATGTATGCATAGGTCTATTGATTACTTTTTCTATGTATTTTATTTTGAACAGTTATTATGACATCTCTACACAGAACATGCTAGATGTGCTAGTAAATTATTTCTGCACCTTGTATAAAAATAAACTGACTGCCCTAATTTTCTCTTTTACACTGACAATTTCTGTTAGAACTGAACACTGGTAAAATGGGGTTTTACTGGGTTACATATGGCTGCCCATCAAGGAACCATGTTCATTCCCTATTCTGGGATTGTTTACTTTAATAAGGAAACACTGAGACTTCAATAACCTCATATCTTCTGCACAGACTAAAAGCCTCCTTGTGTCACTTGCACAAGGAGAGGCAAAATGCATCTAGTCAGTCATACAGAAAAGGTCTACTGTAGGCTTCCTGCAGCCACTCTCCATTGCTGACTGTGAGGTCTCAGTGAAAATTTGGGCTTGGGACACCCTTCCTGCAGGGTTCTTCTTCCGCTGCTTTCATAACAGAAGAAATCGTACACCTGAGAGTCTCCTTTTGTTCAGCAATAGTCACTTTCTTGTAAGGAATGGGGACTTCTGTCATGTGAGGACAACAGAAAAAATTTGAAGACTCTCTAACCATATCTTCAAACCTATTTAGGTCACTAAAGCCTTTGGGAGTCAATGTAGGTTCAGGAGCTTGATATACTTGAAGATCTGGGGATTAGTTTATACCTGGATGCCCTTTGACTACAAATTTCTATATGTATTCCAGTATTTACAGACACACTTTACTGTGGATATAAGTGAAAAGTTTTGTGACTTTAAAGGAAAAGTAATATGAGAGTTTTCTGATCTCACCTTCTTTAATGAAGGGCATTGCTGTGTGTTTTGGCTAATCTCCAGGAAATGTAATGGATTAGCTTCTTGAAATCAGGACTCCTATAGCTCTTCACTTGTTTAACAGATACATGAACTTAAGGCTGTTTCAGGATTTTCATTTTTTTCCCTCAAATTTAAATTAAACACAAGTAGTAAATAATAACAACAACAACAACAACAACAACAATAATAATAATAATAATAATAATAATAATAAATCACGATTTATCCCAAAACTCATAGAGGTCAAATATTAAGACTTAGAATTTTTGCAGGTAAGCTGGGTGGCAAGTCAGTGTATAGACTAATTTAGCAATCAAGAGCAACCAGCAAGTCTATTAAAAAGGGAAGATTTACAAAAACACTGTCTAAGAATAGTTTCAGCACTCAGATAGAAACATTCTGTCGGGCAGGTGCTCACCCAAAGATTGGCAGACGTTCAGTTCAGTACCAGAGGAAGCCTGGGAAGGAAAAAATATCAAGATCCCCACCCACCTACCAGAGTAGTTTTTACTGTGTAGCTAGCTCAGGTTGCAAGCTCTTTGAGGCAGACAACGTCCCCCAGAGGTTGGGACATGAAAAATGGGTCCCTCCTGTCATTTTGGAAGCAGTTTGTGCTCTCTAAGTAAAAAATATGTGTTGTTAACAATGTCTTATTGAAAGCATTTTTTTGATGCTAACAGAGTTCCCAAAGTCTCATTTTGCTACATATAAATCTGCAGTATTTATCTATGCTATTTTTGCATCTTGTATTACATTGCTCATGTCCAGGATACATGCAGGCAGTGTAGATTTGTATTCTCTGACTTGGTTCAGCTGCATTCAGTCCACAGTGGAGTGGGGGAGGGATGCAAATATCCTTTTCCTGCTGTGCCCACAGTCCTGAAACAAGCAGTCACTGCATTGCTTCATCCAGCTGCATAGCTTTCTCCAGGCAACATCCATTGCAGAGGGCTTCAAAAGGAGTCCTAGTAGTCACTGGATACAGCTGGCTGTTTTCTATAATAGCAGAGCATGCAGCTAGGACAGTACTAGAAATGGTTTTATGAAGCCCAATTTCTGATCCATAAATTAAAAACACTTAATAGGAACTGGTCCCCTCAGGTATAAATTGCAAATTATTTTCAGAATCTCTGGTCCATTTTCAGCCATCCTCAGGAAATGAAAAGCTTTTTGTCTTCTCATAGGCAACCTTCAGCTCTGAATGTGTCCTGAATACCAATTTCACTGGAAATATAAAATCAAGGAGCTTCATTCATCTTAGGATGTTATGACTGATGAAATCAAATCTGAACTTGTTATAAACCAAGAAAAAAAAAAAGTTAAATTGGTGTATTAGTGCAACAATAGAAAATCTGGGATGTTCTAGCTAACATTTTATAGTGGGGAAAGAAGAACCTGTGGAATATTTCTGTGGAAATAATAACCTAGATGAGCCGTTTTTTTTCCACTTGAGATCTTCTGTAAATTGCTACTGATTAGCTCCCTGTGCTTCTTATATTAAAGTCCATATTCCAAAATGTGCTAAATCCTTTTTGCATTTTGCAGCAATACAGAAAACTCAACATTCAAGCTACAATTGCTAATCCTGGTAAATCCACATTAGCTAAGATTAACGACAGACAGAGTGCAGTTAATGTGTTTGCAGAGTGCTACCTTTATATTCTTTTCCACATTTCAAAATTGAAATTGACTTAAAGTATGAATTTATATAGAATTGCAATCATAAGATAATCAGAGGTAGTTAGGGATATAAAATAAGTCTTAAATAAATTAAATATATAGCACTATTCTAAAATGAGTTTTAAAACCTGATATTGAACTCTATAAATCCAGGATATTTCAAATGGAACAAAAAATACTTACTGGTAGATCAATTCCTTTGGGTGTTAATAATTGCAGATCCCAGTTTTTACATAATATTGTTCCAAAACAACAGACAAAGCGGAAGTGAGTTCATTCGCTAAAAAAAAAAAAAAAAAAAAGAAATTCTTCTGTATTCAGAAAACCATAGTATTCCTGCTTTGAAAACATCTATTTTTCAGATTTGTAAACAGTACTTGTGTGTACTTATGTACATTCTGGCTTGCAGAAAAAAAAAAAATAGAGTTGACTTTGTGAGCTAGCATTAAGTTTCAGGAAACACAAGAGTTTCTTGGAGAAAATTCTTTTCCAAACAGATTCTTCAGATTTATAATTTCTCAAACTGTAGCTTTTTATTGTTTTAAATTACTACTTTAACTCTAATTTAAGCCACACTGACAATTGATGAAAATTTTAACTGTCACTAAACTTTTGATTCAAGTGCCGATTACAATTTGGCTAACATTTTGAAAAATGTGTAACATAGTCCTGTTTAAAGTGAGAGAGTAGCCAGTCAGAGAATACAAATGTATAAGTTCTTATGAATTTTAACATTATTCAGTATACTAATTACTGTTTAACATCTTCTTTATCTTGCCTCTCATGTATAAGGAATATCTTTTACAACTGAAATAGTGCCTTTTGCTTGGCTTTCAGAAACAGGTTTTGCAATACTTTGGAAACAAACATGAAAGAAAGCATTTTAATGGAAAGTTGGTTGAAGAATATCTACAATGGCTTAGCTATGTAAGTCATTGCTTAGTTTGCAATGGGGTATTTTTAAGTCTAGAATTAGAATTTGTTTGTGTAGAGAGGGACTGTCTGCCAACAAAAAGCCTTGTACAGAAAAGCATTATCAGGATAGATCAAATGTTTAAGTACACTTGTATTTTGAATACTGGAAACCCCCATTGTTTCATGACTGAATCATTAATTCTATATCAGATGAGCTCAAATGGCAAGAATGTTTTAATTTCCTCATCAGTTTGCACTCCTTTGTAACAATTGATTTTGTTTTGTGGTAAAAGCAACTCTTCCTAGCTTACTATTCCTAAGAACTATTATGTATTTTAATGTTACTGAAATAAGTAAGCATTTATCATCAGTAGACAAATACTTGAGCATCTCATAACTTTGCTGTAGTTTTCTTGTGTGTAACTCACAGTTCATGTAGAAAATGATGCTAAGGGAAAGATACCTCTGCTAATACCATGTACTCAGAAATTAGCAAGTACAAGTTTGGCCATGCAGTCGTATTCTAAATCCTTTTTTATCTACCTTCTGATAGCCATCACATATGCAATCTGTGATAGAAGCACAGGTATATCCAGCTTTCCTGGGCTTTCATCTTGTGTTGTAACAGAAGGTGCTTTTTTCCCTACAGTAAAACATTCTTCCTTTAATCACAGTACATTCTGCACACTTAATGAGGTAGGGGTATGTTATCATGTCATTAAAGACTGTATCATGATATATAATAAATGGAAGCTGATTTAAGAGTGTGTCACCTTTGATGTGCTTGAATTTGCAACTGTAATTTTTTTTTGTATGTTATTTACAGTGATTATGAAAACAAATTCTGTTATATGCAACTATATTGAAACCTCACAGATCACTGCCCAGTTTACTCAGGGCATCTACATTCATGGCTCTTCAGAGCCTTTGGAACTTCATAAGGTTGTAAATTGACTAAATCTACACAGCATCTTACAGGTATCACCCAAAAAGTCCATTCTGTTACCTGAGTAGTATCCCCTTACTGTGGTAGTTATGAATAAGGCAAAGTTACACTTTTTTCTTTAGTGTTAACTGATTATTTTTATCACTAATCTTTATTCACCTTTCAGCCTTCCCTCCTAGTGCCAGGGAGGCAGTATCCCATAACTGAAAACATATAAAAATACTGAAACTATTCAAACACCCACATTTATATTGGGGGCCAATGTATTAATAGAGAGAGAGAGAATAGAGGAAAAAAAAAAAAAGAAGAAGAAAGAAAGAAAAAAACAAGTCTTGAAATTTCCACTGTCCAGGCACACACACATAGGATGGCCACCTGTCTAGATTTACTTGCAGTACGTTTCTGATAGCTCAGTGTCAGCTTTTTTAAAATATAACTATTTCTGAGGTTACAAGACAAGATAAACAATGGCACCAAAGTAACCCTGAATTGCTCACACCTTTTACACCGTCATAGAATCACAGAATGGTTGAGGTTGCAAAGGACTTCTGGAGGTCATCTGGTCCAAGCCCTCTTTTAAAGCAAGGCCATCTAGAGCAGGTTGCCCAACACCATGCCCAGGTGGCTTTTGAAGATATCCAAGGAAGCTCTACAACCTCTCTGTGCAACCTGCTCCAGTGCTTAGTCACCTGCACAGTAAAGAAGTGTTTCCTGATGTTTAGACGGAACCTCTTGTATTCCAGTTTGTGCCCATTGGCTCTTGTCTTGTTACTGGGCACCACTGAAAAGAGCCTGGGTCCATATTCTTTGCACCCTTCCTTCAGGTATTTGTGGACATTGATAAAATCTCCCCTAAACCTGCTCTTCTCCAGCATGCACAGTCTCAACTCTCTCAGTCTCTCTTCATAAAAGAGGTGCTTCAGTCCCTTAATGATCTTGATGGACTTCTGTTGGACTCTTTCCAGTATATCAAGGTATCTCTGTGGGGCCCAGAACCGGACGCAGTACTTCAGGTGTGCCCTCACCAACATTGATTAAAGAAGAGTCAACAGCATCAATTCCTTAGTAGCCCTAAAGGAAAAGAAGCTTTAACAAAATGATGGACAGATTTTGGCACTGGTAGAAGCATGCTTTCCTATCGTAAGGTACTTCTCCAAAGGTTGCTTTGAAGATAGACAGTTAGTGAACTATTTTGATGCTGAAAGGGCACACACAGGCATGGGGGCAGGCACATCCTATTCTGCTCTGACCCAGCTTAAAAGTTAGGTCTGCTAATCTTGTGTTGAAACTTGACCATCATGCATGAAGACTGCTTTTTGGCATGATTTTATAGTTAGTACTTAAAAGAAAATTAACTCTAAAAAAAGGAGGAGAGGGAAATGAAGAGGAGGCGAAGCAACATTTGTTTGGTAGGTCAAAATGATTCCACGCTGTTTTCATATAAATCATTATTTCATAGAATCATAAAATCACGGAATATCCCAAGTTGGAAGGGACCCACAAGGATCATTGAGTCCAACTCCTAGGTCCCCAAAGGGCAACCCAAAATCAGACCATGTGTCTGAGAGCGTAGTCCAAATGCTTCTTGAACTCTGTCAGGCTTTGTGCCATGACCACTTCCCTGGGCAGCCTGTGCCAGTGCCTGACCACCCTCTGGGTGAAGAACCTCTTCCTGATATCTAGCCTAAACCTCCCCTGACGCAGCTTCAGGCCGTTCCCTTGGGTCCTGTCGCTGTCACCAGAGAGCAGAGATCAGCGCCTGCCCCTCCGCTCCCCTCATGAGGCAGCTGTAGGCCGCAATGAGGCCTCCTCTCAGTCTCCTCTTCTCTAGGCTGAACAAACCAAATGACTGTAGCCACTCCTCATAGGTCTTGCTCTTTAGGCCCTTCACCATCTTAGTAGCCCTCCTTTGGACACTTTCCAACACTTCCATATCTTTCTTATATGTGGTGCCTGAAACTGCACACAGTACTCGAGGTGAGGCCGCACCAGTGCAGAGCAGAGCGGGACAATCCCTTCCCTCGACCGGCTGGCAGTGCTGTGCCTGAGGCACCCCAGGGTATGGTTGGCCCTCCTGGCTGCCAGGGCACACTGCTGGCTCATGTTTAACTTGTTGTCGGCCAGAACCCCCAGATCCCTCTCTGCGGGGCTGTTCTCCATCATCTTGTCCCCCAGACGGTACGTATAGCCAGGGTTGCTCCTTCCTACGTGCAGAATCTGGCACTTGCTCTTGCAGAACAAGAAATGGCCAGTGAAATCTCTTCTTGTTCACTGCACTCATAGGTTTTTATGAAGTAGCTTTTCCAGCCAACTAAAAACACAGTTTAGAGTTTAAGAGAGGAGAAAATCCCCTGAGTACAGGGCTCACAAAGACTTCTAGCAATAATTTAGAATTTATGGTAGTGAATTATTCAGTTCCAAAACAGTTGAATAGAGTACTGGACATATAGGCATGCAGAAGAAAAGTGTTAGTAAAACACCAAAGCTACAAAGTCACCTCTCAAAACCCTGCATTCCTTATATCTAATCGGTATGTTTCTTAGAAATAGAAACCAGTTATTAAAACCATATTGTTATACTTTCACCACCTCCATTTAGCTTTTAAACCACTGTTTTGTTCTACAACATTGTTTTTGTCTCTAAAACAATACTGATAAAGGATGCACTAAATATGCCTCAGTCAGCTTTTATTTTATCCTGTCTTCCACTTTCAAACTTTCACTTACATTATTTCCAGAAAGAACCCATCTTCCAGCTGGTCTACAGTATAGCTTTGATGGCACACTTAATTGTTTTATTTCTTTATCTCTGAATCCATATCATCAAAAAATTACCACCCATGCATTCTTACATACATTTGACCTATGGCTCAGGATATCAGAGGCATGGTGACAATCTTGTTACTTTTTAGCATTGAGTTCTTTACAAAAATGGGTGGTCATTTGGGGCACAAACTTGATATGAATTCTCCAGCCAAAGAACTTTCATTCCCGTATTAGTGGCAAACAGCTATATCATGCAAAGCTGTCTAATGATACATCCTCCTCAGAGGTAGCTTCATGATATTTCCCTCCCATGCTTTGACAGGCACAGCTGTAGTCTGTCCATCTCCAGAAATAGCTCTGCCAGTGCAATCATGGCTTTACTGATGCTTGACATACCCACCTGCACCTGTATCTGCTGCCTCTATTGCCTGTAGCACATCAGTGACCACTAACACCTGTCCTCCAGGAGCAACGTGTCCTGGGGGAACCACCTGCCTTCCCTCATCCTCCTGCACATGGGCACAGAGATCAAGTGGATGCTCAGAAAGAGTTTCCTAAACAGTAAATTATCCAGGCTGAATTGTCTGGTGAGCTTCAGGACAAAATAAAATGAAATGATGCTTTGAAGATATCTTTTCAGTATTGTACTGGAAGCAACTTCTCAGGAATGGACAGAAAGAGCTTGGGAAAACCTTTTTTAAAAGTGGAAGTATTATTCTCAAGTTAAATTTATCACTGATAATGTTGTCAGCACTTTTCTGTATGGTGTGGCATACTTGGATGACTTTGAAAATATCTCTCAGTGTTTTGCACCATGGCATTTCAAGAAATAGCTTTAAGTAAGGTTAATTAACTTCAAAGAAGGAAGGAATAAAAAGGGTTTTCTTTCTTATTTATTTTTTAGCTAAGTGCTGTCTTAAATTAAATGAATCATGAAAAATTAAAATTGTTACAGTGCCACCCCTATAATTTGATCACTGTTTAATTTGATTTTTTGTTTTATTTAATCAGAGCCACAGGAACCAGCTCATTTGTATTGTAAATTACACAACTTCTGCCCTTTATTTCATATACAGTTGATCACTTTTGGCAGATAAGATTGGATTATCTAATCATTGGCCATATGAAATTGCCGTTTAATCAATAGGGAAGGTCAAAATTTCTAAATGTGATCCAGAAAAAAAGTATCTAAGGAAATTAGAAGCTGGTGAAATCCAACTAAACTTTTATATGTTTGAAACATTATTATTGACTATAGGGTCATTATTACTGTAACGGATGGCAGCTTTTATCTTCTCTTGCCTCTTACAGTTTGATGTCCAAGCCTGTGGCTCTGGTTATTGATTATAGCTACTGATGACTTGATGGAGTTAGCTCTTTTGCTCATCAGTGTCTTTGAATGTTGTTTGAGTCAAGAGATAATGAGTTTTATACTGCCTGTTCTGCAAATATGTAGTTAACTGATAGACATCTTCAGTCACTGAATATGTCACTGTGAATACAAAGTTAATTTCTTACTGTTTAAAAAACATATCCACATGTATTATTTGATAGTCTGCAGATAGTGACAGACTGGCAGAGTATGTTTCATCCTTATTGTCCCATCAGCAGTCATGTAAGTCATTCAATAATACAGCACTCTGCACTCAGTCTTTTGAGTTGTGGATTTCTTAGGATAGATAGGGCTTTTGCTCCTTACTACTGTGCAGATATGTTTGACTCTTTTTCTGGCAGACTGTTACTGTTCTCAGGCTGCACTGTGGTTCATGACAACATTAATGACTTCCTCTAACTTCTATCCCAAATCTGTCACTTTGCTGCATGTTTAAAATATACATGGTGATGTCTAGTTTGAATGGCTTCTGCTGTGTGCTCCTCCCAGTATGACAACGTTTTTTAATACCCTTTTCATCAACACAAATGCAAATATATTCCCAACCAAATAAGTCTTGGTAGTCCATTCTCTGCATTTTCTTTCAGCTATTCATTTCAACTGTTTTCTTATTTTGCAGTTTTTTTTTTTTTTTTTTATTATGATTATTATTTTATTTTTTTATTTTGGTTTGTTTGTTTGTTTTTACTAAGGTCCTTTAATACCACATTAACACAGGGGTGAATCATAACAAACACATCTGGAAACAAGGAAGGCTATTGCTGGCTGCCAATGCAGAGGATTTTGCTGGCTTATAGAGACAGAGCAGGAAGCTTTGCTGACTACAGATAGGAACCATGTTGTTCGGGGAAGAGTCTGCTCTTGGCATATACCATGTTCCGTTGGGTGAAGGATTAGGAATAGAGACAGCTGGTTGTCTTTTGACAGTAACAGTGAGAGATATGGGGTGTGGAATTTTCTGGAGAAACATTTGTTCTTAAATGATAACCCAACTTCCTCATGCATACTACAACCCTCTGTGGCAGTATGGTGGCAAGGAACTGAAAAGGATCTTAGAGGCAAAACTGAGTTTTACTTGTGCAGTTCTTGATGAGGTTTTATGTGCTTTATTTGGAATTTCCTGGGTAAACATATTCTGAAAGCAGAAAATTAAATGAGAGAGAGGACCAGGACCATCCTGTAGAAAAGAAAGGTGACAACAGGCCACTGATGACAGTGATAGGCAATGGTAGCCAGGTCGTAGCAAATACATGCTCTGATCTGTGACTATCCTTGAAATAACTGCATATTAGAAACTGTTTGCAAATTCATGACTAAAATGTCAGACAGCAATATCAAAAGGATTTGGGTTTGCCTTCAGGCAACACTTGAGGCCTCTTCTGGAGCAGAAATGCTACTCCCATCTCTATGGGCCTAACAAAGTGAGGAGTTAGAAGGAATATGATGAACCTGAGCCAAATGGCAACAGAGTAGGATGATAGGAAGACAAGTCAGGGGATTCAGACTTGTATGTTTGATGTTTTAAGCCTCCTGGACTTTGTTCTTAAAAAACATACTGCTTCAGCTCCCCACTGACCAAAGTAGATCTCTCAGTAACTCCCTATGTTCCTGTCACTCCAGGAACGTGTTTCCTCACTCTTATATGTTTTCACTGCTAGGAACTTTGTTAGTCACTAAGTACCTTCATTTCTAAACCACAGGCAGGGAAATGTTCCACTTTTTCTTTCCAAATTCGTTGTACTACATAGTAGTTAAATATACATAATTACCTGCTGACCTCAAATGCAATCAGACACCTGCTGTGGTCATTCTGGACCAAATTCAATCACAATGTAATAATGCCTTTTCGACCCCAAATAAACAACATTTATTGTTTTTGTAGTCATTTTTTCCTCAGCTGCTTTTTCTATTGTGAATTTTGTTTGTTTTATTTGTTGCTGGAGTACTGTCTTCAGAGTACTTGTCCTTGACAAGACAAGCAAAGAACAAACGAATCTTTTTTAAAAACCCTCTGAAATACACAACATTGCTAAGGTCACCTTGCTAAAATTTATGTGTTATTTATCTTATTTATTTTAGTGATAATTTTACTCAGTTCTTGTCAATAGAACTGTAAAACTAAAATAATAAAAATAAAAAAATCCAATTAACTTTCCCGGTTTTCAAGTCATAAAAATAGAGTGGAAAAAAAATTGTATGTATTTTGCAAGAGAATTTAAAAGATGAAGCAACAGGTCAAAATCAACTTGCAAACCTCTCAAGAATAACAAGACAGTAAACTTGACGTTGCATGATATTTGACATACAGCAAATCACTATTTACATTTTATCCCAAAACATTTACCTGAGAAAAGGTCATGGTGTTAAATTTGGAGACATTTACAGCAATTGCCAAATGTTTACTATCTACATGAATGTCATGCTTCTTAGTCAAAAGAAGGTTGGTGTGCTAAATGTCAATTATTTCAAGTTGTTTGATGGCAGCACATATTGCCAAGCAATATAAAAAGAGGTTTAATAAATATTATATACACTGTTAACCATTAATCTTGCCTAGCAGAGGTTAGAGTTTCACATAGAGAGGATTTATGACAAGCAACAGTGCAGGACATTAAAACTCAATTATTGCTGTCCTGGATGAAGGCATTATCATTAAGTTGTGGAAGCAGTACCTCGTTTCTTCTGATACTGCTGTCAAACTTGGGAAAGCATCAGGGACAATTAAATTACTTTAGGAAATCATGCCATTATGCTTCTCCTTGCAATATGTTGTCCTTTTTAAAATAAGCAATGAAAGGACTAGTCACTACCCTTTGCAAGAAATCTAGAAGTTCAAATCATATCTTCTGTTGAAATGTAAGCAAATTTATTTTGCTAGAACCTCAGGTTCTGGGAGCTAACCCAAAAGTTACACCTACAGGAGTAAAGATGAATGACATTAAAATTTTGTGTCTATTAAGCACATGTGAGCTATGCATGTCTAACAACATACATATATCTACCTACTCCAGACAAAATAGTGGCAAAAAAACATTGCTCAGAAGGGAACACTTAGTCAAGTTAGATCTAGGAACTCCTGGAAAAGAGTTGTAGAATCATTAGTGTGCACACAAAGCAATTGGGACTTCCACTTTAGAGTCTGATTTCTATACACAGAGCAAAGCTCAGAACATTTAACTTACTTGTTATACAGGTCTTAATGTCTGGGTGATTCCTGGTGGAGTAAGAAAAATTCATTGCAGAAAGCCCAGGCGTAGTATTTAAAATATATCTTTGAAAAAAAAAAAAAAA